>JAOQIF010000380.1:0-77767 GCA_026260285.1 Colletotrichum sansevieriae
CCTCTAGGCTAGCTATATTATCGCTTTTTATATTAAAGCGGAGATATATCTATTTAGCTAGTATTATTCGTTTTACTAGTTTTACCTAGGCGTTAATAATTTAGTTTTTCTTAAGTAATACTTATGCGTTATTTGCTAGGGGAATTGCAATAAGACTTGCGAAATTCACTATATTATTAATATAATATATTGCTAATTCTAGAACTAAAGTAGTTAGGGAGATTGCTAGTATGCTTCTCGCTATAACTGCGATATCTATCGTCTAGCCTGCTATTTCCTCTTTGCGAGGTTGCTCTAATAGGGCTGCTAAATCGTGGGGGACTTCTTATACGTCTAGCAGGATATAGCTGCTATTAACGAGGTTATTAATATTATAGTCGTTATTATAATCCTCCTATATATAATAGGCGTCTAAGTCCGTCTAGCCTGGTCTATTATATTTTATATAACGTTGAAAACCCGGGTTTCTCTATAGCTAGTTCTATAGGTAGCGATCTTTCTAGTTTTAATAGTTATTAGAGCGCTAGAAGCGTTACTAAGGTTAATAACGTTATTAGGGTTGCGGATTATTATAATTATCCTATTAGAAGTCTCAGTTATTCCGTCGTCCCTTATTACTATTCTATATTATATTATTAGATTCTTCTAATATATAGTTAATACTAATTAGCACCTAGAGTCTGCGCTAAACTGCCTTGCGTTTTTTCTCAGCTATATTAAGGTAATCCTCGAGAGTATTGCTAGTAGTTAGTTTATCTAGGAATCGCTAAAGCTCTAGGTTAATTGCGTTATAGAAGATTATTAATAGCTAGCTAACTATAGATATTAGTCCTATCTACGCTCTATTATATTTAAAATAGTTTTAAGTAAAGTTATAAATATCTCTATCTCCCTTAAGGTCTTCTATAGTAAACCTATATATAGCGATCTATTAGATAGACTCCTATTAGGTTAGTATAAAACGTCTCCTAATAGTATTACATAGGGCGTAATATCCTACGTAGAGGTAGTTCTATTATTTAATTAGCCCGAGTTAGTATTCCTACTAGCTAAGTACTTTCCCTCGTAGTAGAGAGCTCTAATTCTATATAATCTCTAAAGCTATAGCTAGGCTAGTAGTTTTAGTATCTAGGCTAGAGATCTATAGATCTATCTCCTTATAGTATAGAATATCCTAGTTATAAAAGACGGGCTCTATGCTATACTTCTTATTAGCATCTAGCTAAAAAATACTATACTATTAGGTAAATCTACCTTCCTATTGAGTTCCTATAGGCTATAGCGCCCTAGTATTAGCCTCGAGCTAGCTAAATACTCGAAGGAGTAAAGCCTCAAGACCCTAGGATAGCAGCTCCAGGTAGGGCCCCTAGGATAATAGTGAAAATATTAGTAGTAGCGCTAAATTCTATTATAATAGCTAGGTCCTCCCTACTAATATATCCTACTTTAGTAGACCTATAGTAATATTATAAAGAATTTATAGTATTCTATAGATTTTTCGCTCTAATAGTCCTGCGATAGTATCTTCTAGCGCTATAACTCGTAGTTCGGGGTTTTTCCCGCTCTTATTATAAATATTATCTATTATAGCTCTCGCTTTAATAAGAGGTCCTAGGGGTTTAATATCTAATTAGCTAAACTAGATAGGAGTTATAACTCTTTCGTCTCTCGGGGGCAGAAGGGTGATTCTCTTGCTAGCTCTATAAAGGCTTTCTTCTCTAAATAGGGGTATAAAAAGTACTATTATTACTAGAGTATCCCTTATAGCTGCGATTATATTAATAACGCTAATTAATATAGTTATATAGTTATTAGGCTTGAGTATCTAGTAATAGTATAGATTAGCTTTCACCTTCTAGCTTATATTAATAATATCTATATAGGGTATATAGTTATTATCCTATTCGAGAGAGGCGAGGTTTGCTATCTAGTTATAAAATTATTCGCTAAGGCTAAGGCTAAAGTTATAGTCCTTATAAGCCTGCTAGAAACTATAGAGCCTGCGAGCCTCGTTATAATATCTAATTCTAGCTATATCTCCTGCGTTATAATATTCCTTTATAAGAGAGGGATTACTATACTAATTTAATATTAAACTTAAATAGTTAGCTATATAAATTAATAGTTAAGACCTCTATCTCTTTAACTTCTTTAACTTCCTTCCTTTTAGTATATAAATGCTTTTAGGAGGGGTTTTTAAGGTCGAGTCTAAGTCCTCTACCTTATTGCGAATTTTTATAGTATAAGGGAGGTCTTAGATAAGGAAAAAAAGAATAGGTTAAGTCGTGCTACTAGATATTATAGTCTTCCTACTAGCCTAGGGCTATAGTAGGGGTTGCTAAGACTATAAGTAAAACAAGGAAAAGAGCAATATAAGTATAAATAATAATAAATAGTATAATAGGCAATTATAAGTATATAGTGATATATTCTATAATAGCCGAGCCTTCTAAGCTTATCTGCTAGAAGTCTCCTACTTAAAGGATAGGCGTTGAGCCTAACCGTGGTCACGTGGAATACCACGTGATAGCCGACTATATCACCAAAAGGCGTGTGACAGTTATAGAATATATTATACGTACTACAGTAAATAAGACACGAGCATTATTAAGAGCTTCTAATCTGCTATACTACTTATAGGGAGAAGCTGCCTTAGTAGTAGAGTATATATATATAATAGGATACCACACTCTATATTAGACTATAAAACACCTTTTAAAGTTGCTTCTAATATAAAGCCTAATATAGCTAATATAGCTATATAGGGTAGTATTTACTACTATGAAAATAAAGACCTCTCTATAAAAAGGCTTATAGTTAGATCTTATAAACGTTTTATTATTAACTATAATAATAATATATATAAAGTCTTTAATCTATAAAAGAGAGAACCTCTCTAAATAACAGATATTAAAATAATGGAAAATAATTTTATTACTTCTAAATAAAAAGAGCCTACTATTATAAAGAACTCTATAACGTATAACTCTTTTGATAATAAGAATATAAAAGATAATATATATAGCCTATATAGCGGACCACAAGACTTAAACTAAAGAAGTAAGAATAATAATATTAATAATAATAATAATAATAACAAACAATATTACAAATTGCAAAAGGCTTTATATAGTTTAAAGCAGAGCCCTTGACTCTAGTATAAATTCCTTAAGACAGCTCTATATAAACTAGGCTTTAAATCTAGCCCCTATAGTAAGGGTATTTTTATTACTAATCATAATAAAATAAAGGCTATAGTAATATATTACGTGGACGATTTAATAGTTACTACGCCTAAAGAAGAGTAAGTAACTCTTTCTTATAATTCTCTAGTATAAGAATTAAATATAAAGGTTATAGGTAATCCTATAACGTTTCTAGGTAATGAGATATCTATAGATAGAATAAATAGACTTATATATATATATATATACGTATATATTAGTCTTAATATCTATATAAGCTCTTGAATAAATATAATAAAGAGTAGCATTTTCTTATAAAACCCCTATAGACCCTAAGATAAAATTATATCCTAATAAGGGATAAGCTTCAGATTTACAAATTAATAGATTCTAATACTAAGTAGGTTCCTTTAAATACTTAGGTCTTAAAATAAGGCCTAATATAATATATATAGTTAATTAGTATGCTTAGTATATAAGTCACCCCTCTAAAGAGCATTTTATTACTCTTAATAGAATCTAAGGGTATTTAAAGAAATATCCTTATAAAGGAATTATATATAACTATAATATAGACTTAGATCTAATAGGTTTTTCAGACTCTAATTAGGCTGGAGATCTATATAATAGAATATCTGTATCTAGATATATATTTACTTTTGGTTTATATATTAATCATGTGCTGGAATAGTATTAAATAAAAAGTAGTAGCTTTAAGTATATATGAAGCTAAATATATAGCTTATATGAAGCTACTAAAGGAGCTTTATACCTATATAACTCTATAAACTATATTATTGTTAATTTAGGCTTTAAAAGCCTTAATAAACCTGTTATTCTAATAGATAATAAATTTGCTCAAAGGGTTTCTAAAAATCCAGAACTACATAAAAGAGCTAAGCATATTAATATTAAATACCAATCTTCACGTCAAGCTATAGCAGAAGGAAAGCTTGCTTTATACTATATATATACTAAAACTAATCCCGCTAATATCCTTACTAAACTAGTAAATAAAGAGGTATATAAATACTTTATAGAGACTATATAACTATATAATAAAGGTTTTTACCTAATAATAATGATATTATCATATCAAAAACGCTTAATCCTAAGGAAGTTAAGATAAAGCTATATTAGGTTTCCCTTATAATATTTGTCTTTATGAAGAGATTCTTAATCTATAACTGTAATATTTAATTTTCTTTCTCCTATTCTATAGGTTTTTTACTTCTAAGCTGTACATATATATATATACATATATATATGTAACTTAGGGGGGTGACTCAGACTATACGTCTAATATAAGATTATATATAAAAGAGGTTCCTCAACTGAGATTCAAACCTATAACCTTTAGATTATAAAGTTAATAGGGAACTACTAATATAATAATCTTTAGGCTAGTAAAGGTTAGCCTACTAGTGCCTTACCTAGCGTAGTAACTAAACTATAATAGTAACTAGGCAATAGGCTAGTAAAGGTTATTATAAATAGTCAACTAGGCCTGTAATAGGTTAGTTACCTACCTTATAACTACATATATAGTCACTTTTCCCCACCTAGAGAGATAGATCATAGACATATTAATTATCAGTTAATATAATAATGATAACTACTATAACTATAATAATAATATAATCTATTTATCTTCATAGCCCCTCACTTCACTATTACACTTATTCACTTAATAAAGCCCTCAGTAACCCTTACTTATACTAGTTACTATAAAAACAACGTTTACCTGCACTTCCTCGTTCTAAGTGTATATAGTGAAGCTTAAAGGGAATACTAATATAATATAATCACTAATAAAGCTACTAAGGAGTATAAAAAGCTAGTAAGCTAGTAGTTAAGGTTATAAGGGATATTAAAGAACCAAGAATAATAATTAAAGTAATACTACATAGTTATATATTAATAATACTACTTAAGGAGGATATCTAGGAAGTCTTAGGCTACGTTACGTAATTGATATTTCAAAAGGAAAATAATAGGCATAAAATAACTTAGTATTGTTGTCTCTAACTTCTAAGAGAGAGAGCGAGAGTATGCTAGGGAGATAAGCTAGGTACTTATGCTTAAGCCTTGGTATCTAGAGCCTTCTATAATTATATAATCTGCTTATTAAGCTACTCTACCTATTCCCTTATATAGGTCCTTTATTACGTAAAATTATAACCTTAACTTATATAAGGTTTAACTTTATTCTAGGCAGTAAACTCTATTAGATTCCACAGCTTTCTAGAGGTTTCTTGTTATAGTATAGACAGAACTAATAATACTATAATATACTATATTACGTAACTAATCTCCATTATATAGCCCTTATATTGTTATGATAGAATATAGAATAATCTATTATATAATCTCTTAATGAAAGTATATATAATCCCTATAGATAGTGAATATCTTAATTCTAAACTCTATATAAGATTATTATAAATACTAGAGATCTTATTATTATTATTATTATTATTAGAGCTATAAACCCCTATAGGCTTAAGGCGTATATAGACTATATTATTAAATAAAGTAGTAATAAGTATATCTATAAACTCTATATAGTATCTATAGGAAATAGAATTAGACTTAGAAGAAGACTACTACTACCTTTATCCTAATAAGGCTCCAAAAGGATAGAAAGCTCTTTTAAAGCAAAGGGATAATAATAGGGTTAACAAACCTAATAATACTAAAAAGAGTAATAAAACTACTCTATTAATTGAAGGTCTTATAATTAAGGTTATAGAGAAAGAGGAAGTTAAAACTATTTAAATTAAATTACCTATCTACTCGATCTATTAATTTAGAAATAGATATAGATTTAGATTATAATATTAAATTTCAAAACGTAAATATTACCATTCTATATAATACTAATATAAATACTAAGCCTACTATAAGTAATATCATACGGGATCTTTTATATACGAATAATAGTAGTTTCTATATATATAACAATACTATTCAATTCTATCTTAATAGTAGTGCTACTATCTATATTATTAATAACATAAATTATGTTATTAATACTCTTAAAGTAATTAAAATAGTTAAACAGGGAAAGACTAATTCCCTAAATATTACTATAGGGATATTCGCCTACCTACCTAGTAGGTAGGACTCCTACTCGCCTAGTATGCTAGATCTAGCTTTAGATCTATAGCCCGGGTGGGAATAACTAGGACCCAGCGAGTAGTTATATAACCCCTTATATAACCTACCTTATCGGCCTCCTATATTATTCCTACCTCGCTCGCTACTTTCTAATATTAACTTTATTATATTAGTTTGACTGTTTTAATACTATACCTAAACCCCCTCTCTTTAATATACTAATATTATAGAACTAATACTAATCAGTAGCTAACTTTATTATTATATTATAACTATAGATTAATAAGAATAAACGAACTAAAGAAATGATATTTATTACTTAATAATCCTAACCCTTCTCTTATATATAACTATTATACTAATAGAGATTTTAGGTTTAGTTACTAATAGTCTAGCCTCTACTTTTAACTTAGGACCTCTAAAGATATTATTAAATATTATAAGGGAAGTTTTAAATCTCCTGCTATTAATAATAACTATAGTTTATTCTACTATGACTTTAATACTAATAATTAATAGTTTATAATCTTGTATTATACTAATAAAGCTATTACTTTCCCCTTACCTTTACTCTCTTTTTTTACTTTCTACTACTATTATAGTTATTATAAATACTATATCCTATACTTCTAACCTTAGTACTGTCTATTAATCTTATAATTATTTAGAACCCTCTATTAACTTCCCCTCTTTTTACTTTATATTAACTACTTATTTTATTAATTTTAACCTCCTATAAGTCTCTTTAGTAAATTTAGTATAATTAATATTATTTACTACCTTTTAATATTTATATTAATCTTACTACCTCTCCCTCTTTTAGCTCCCTCTTCGAATATCTAAATCTACTACCTCTAACCCTCTATTTATATTACTAATAATAATAACTTAAAATACTAATAATAATAAGCTCTAAGTACTTATTATAAAAGAGAGTAGTGATAAGCTTTAATTACTGACTAAAATATATTACCTTAATCTTAATTACCTATTAAAACTATAGTAATAACGTAATATGTATATTATTTATAAGTTATTTATTGCTTTATATTTTATAACTTCTAAATATAATAAGCTCTAACTACCTATATAAGATAACTTTGAAAAGGATTATAGCTTTAACCTTTATAGTAACTACTGAATTAGGTTTATTTATAGTTACTAAAGTTAACCTTCTAACTTTAGGCTACCTCCTCTACCCCCCCCCCCTCTTCCTCTTCCTCCCTCCTCTACTTAAATAACTCCTCCTTTATTTTCCTCCTCTTTATAACCTTACTATGTATAACTTTATAACTTTAACCTCTTAACCTTATTCTCTCTACTACTTCTTTACTCTTATTTATACCCTACTTAAAATAACTATAGATTATATCTAAGTTATAATGAGTATTAAAAAGGCTTTCTTATTAGTAACTACTCTACTAATAGTAAAGGTTTAATAGATTTATTTTAATTAGCTTATACCAATGGCGCTTATATGAATAGAGTAAAAAGGTATATATTAAGCTTTTTATAAAAGCTACTTAGATTAGTTAATTATATTATTTTAACTCCTAATATCTCCTTTGTATCTCCACTTAAATTCATTACTTCTATTACTTTAAACCCCTTCTTAAATAATAAGTAATTCGTGATTACCTCTTTAAGATATCTCCTCTTCAGAGTTAATACGATTTAATAAAATAAAACCTAAATATTTTAAACCCTCTCCTCTAAGTAATCCTTTTATTAAGAAGGTCCCCTCTTTAGAGAAACCCTTTAAGTAATTCCTTCTTAAGAAGGCCCTCTCTTTACAGAAGCCCTGCTGAAGGGAGTAAATAAAGCAAATAAGTAATTCCTTTCTAAATCCCCTCTTTAGAGAAGTAAGTAATCCCTTTTCAATAAGTCCCCTCTTAAGGGAAATAAGTGATTTCTTCTAAAAGGTCCCCTTTCTTAGATGGTAAGTAATATAGAAATATAATATAAGAGAAAGAATTAAGTTATTAATAAGAAGAAGACAAAGTAGTATTATCTATAGGTTACTTAATATATAAACTAACTACTTAAAGCTATAGCTTAGAGATAATACTTATAATCAAGGTATATATATTAGCTTAATTATCTTATAGAACTTTTAAATATAGCTTTATCTCTCCTTTCTAATAGATAATATTATTAATACACAATCCTATCTTATTCTCTCTCTTTCCTCTTTAGTTCAATATTAATTAGTAATTCTAATTCCTAATAACTTGAAAGCTATTATTAACTATAATATATACAGCTCAGTTAGGATATTTAATCCTGAAGAGATTAATCTAGCTAGGTATTATATCTAAGGTTACTAACCATAAGCCAATATTAAAGAAGACCTTGAAGATATTATTAAGATCTTTAACTATATAGACTCCTAAACTACTAAAGCTCTTTAGAAAGTCCTTATTACTAATAGTATATTTATTATTTATAATACTATTTAAACTAAGGATAATATTATTAATATTATTAAGTAATATACTTTCTACTTATAGATTAATAGTAACTTTAATTTAGTTAAATTATAATATCTAACAGTAATTAAAAAGTATAATTGAGACTCTAATATCTTTATAGAAATTACTTAGAATAATAAAGCCCCCCTCTTGTCTATTATTATTACTCCTATATAATACTAAAAGCTCTCTAATACTCTTATATCCCCCACATATTAGGCCCTTTATCCCCCTCTAGTAGAGACTACTTAACTCTTTTTATTCTAAGATACTAAGAATAATATTTGAGGTCTTAACCTTAAAAGACCTATAGGGTAGAACTAATAAGCCTAATCCCTATTATATAAGATTCCCTTATTATATTAACTTAAAAGTTTATTAAGTTTTATAGATATAATAACCTTAAGTAGTATAATAGTGACAAGATAAATATATTAGACTTAAAACTCCTTATTCTTAAAGATCATTATATTAAGGCTAATATCTCCCTATAGTAATATATTAAAGTGTTTTCTTTTATATTAAAGAAAGATAGTTAAGAGTGTTATTTTTTATATATTAATACTCAATATCCCCTATTACTATAAATTAATATAGTTATATAAATAAAGGAGTACTTTAAAATAGAGGAGTTTTATATTTTTAATGAGCATTTATGGGATAATATTATATTACCTAATCTTATATATAGAAACCTTAATAAATCTATTACTAAGAGCCTTAAGAACCTATTTAAAACCCTCTCTATTATTAAACCTACTCTTAGGAAGGAACTTGATGATAATAATAGTCCTCTTTACTATAAGATTTAGAGTACTTACTAAGGGGTTTAAGAGTATACCTATACCCTCTATAAGCGACTTATTAACTTATAAGACCTCTTTAATTCCCTATACTCTCCTATTAGTATTATATCTTAAATAAACTAAAGCCTTATTATATAATTTATAGCTCTAGAAGATCTAGAGGGGTATAATATAATATATGCTAATTAGCGAATTTAAGGTAATAATTAATATAACCTCTATTAAAACTAGAATAATCATAGATTCCGCTAGAACTAGTTATATTAATAAGGTCCCCCTCTATAATACTAACCCTATAGCGGCTACTATAATAACTTAAGAAGATATTAAATTTATTAGAAGCCTAAATATTAATTCTAGAAGTATAGTAATAATCAATAAAGCTAACAGTTTAATAGGTTTAAGTCTGAATACTCTTAAAATATTACTAAGGAAGAGTTTAATACCTTCATTATTAACCTTAAAGGTAATAGGAAGGACTATAAAGCTGTAGTAAATAGTGCTAATATAAATAGCGAGGTTAAGTAGTATCTTTTGTAAAGAGTATGGCTAAAGGCCTAAACCAGGAAAGGCTAGAATATTGAAACATAGATATCCGTTATTATATTAGAACTATTGCTTAACCTTCTGAGTTTTCTGCTTATAGAGTTTTTTCTAAGGTGTATTTATTCGCTCCTAACTCGCTAACGTTTTACTAATAGCATAGCTCTGCATCCTATACCTGCTATTATTCCTTATAATTACCCCCCCTTCTAAAGCCTTGGTCCCTAAGGCGCACTAATAGGGTAATATAGCTCTATGTTACTAGCTATAGGGCGATAGTTTAGCGCCTTTATTATATTATTTGCTATTGCTCCTTCCTACGCTGGATTTGGGCTACTATAGCGAATAACGTATTTTATTTTCTAGCGGTTTATATGTTTTTAGATTTTAAGTATTATTATTATTTTTTAACTAGTTACTAATAGTTATATAACTATTTGGTAGTATATAGCTAGTAATTATTTAGCCTTATTACTTAGTAATACTAATTATAAAAGGGCGTCTATTTTTCGAGGTCTCCGACCTAGCTAGATTTTTCCCCCTTTAATATCTCTTTTTTAACTCAATAGCCTTTATTATTTTTCTCTTTATTATCTATTCTATAAGCTTTTGCTACGATCGTTAATTTTCCCTATTCTTCCTTTTCTAGTTTATCTCTTTTATAATTATTTTGCTAATCGTTCTCTACTATATCTTATATCGCGTATATAGGTATAATTCTCGCTAAATACCTATATAATCCCGAAATCCTCTCTAGTAACCTCACTAGTAATGCTAATAATAGCTATCCCTATCTTAGCTATCTCTATAGGATATATTAAGACGTTATTAACCTTCGCTATATATATAGCAAATATATATAGAAGTATATCTATTATAACTTCGATAAGAAGAAATATGCTACTATAAGTCTCTACTAGTTCGCTACTAGGTCGCTATATACTAACGCCTAGTAGGTTCCTCAGGAGCTTTAGGGCATAGCCTAGACTACCTAGAATATATTCTACTAGATCTAAATTTAGGAACGGGAGGGTATCTTAACCCCTCTTTATTATTATTATATTCTCGCTTCCCTTACTAACTATTTAATAATATAGAAACATATTGCTAAGCTTATCTATAATCCTATTACTAGTAGTAATAGCTATAATATAGAGTAGCTCTAACTCCAGGAGCTTGCTTCTATCTATAAGCACCTCGCCCTCGACGTCTTAGTTTATATATACTATTGCTCGCTACTCCCTTGCTAATTATATCCTATTAATAACTAGTTCTAGGTTAGTACCCTTTATAACAGTATTAATATCCTTTAGCACCTAAACGCCGCCTAGCTATTATATATTTATAATAATAATCCTGCTATATACCTCTATAATAAAATCGATCGTCTAGTTAATAACCCTTTGATAGAACTAGTCCCTAAGCGCCCTTATAAGCATAATATTAACTTCTTTCCTAAGTTTAATAAGTTACTTTAAGATAACCTCCTTAAGTATACTTCTAATAATATTCCCTCCTGCTTTATCGCTATTACTAGTACTTACCCTATCTCTCGCGCCTTATACTTCTATATTCCTACTAAATATAGCTAAGAGGATAGCAACGATTTAGCGAAAAAGGCTAGAAAGGCTAAGAAGACTAAGGTTACTACTACTATCTCTAATAATAGCTCTAGTAACGAGTCGGGTAGCGAGGTAGGTAGTAGCTCTAATAGGGAGTCGGGTAGTGACCTAGGTAGTAAGTCTAGTAGTTAGTTAGCGGGTAGTTAGTCTATAGGTAATAATAATAGGGATGCTAGTAATATTAGTAACAATAGCTCGGCGACTAGTTGCTATAGTGCTATTCGTAGTTATAGTGGTCGGGGTGCTCGCGCCTATAGCTATAGTTAGAAGTAAATAACTATTTAGATAGTTAGCTCCCTCCTTTTTCTTATAGGATAATACCCTTCTTTTGCTATAATATTAGTAATAATTCGCTACTTAATATAATTAATATTCTACTTCTTAATTTAGCTTCTATTCTATAGTCTTATGATTTATAATTAGCAACTTATTACTATAACTTTGCAACTAGTTATCCTACTTCTTATAAGACCTCCTATGCTATCTATCGAACTTATAAATAGCCTCTTGCGCGTTCGCTAAGTTCTCTATAGGCTCTTATATATTATATTCTATAGGCTACCCTACCTACTTAACTAGATATTACATATTATTACTAATACCTTGCTATATAATAATCTCTTCTACCTCCTATTCCTCTAGCTTATCCTCGAGCTCTAGGTATATAGGCAAACCTTTGCTACCTTCTTAGTAGTTATCCTATAGTTCTAATAAGGTAATAGAGAATATATTATATATCTATTAGTACTATAGTAGTAGATAGACCCTATATGCTTACGTGCTAACTAGTTCTATAATAGCTATCTATATAAACCTAAGTACTAGTTTCTTATTCTTAAACTAGAAGTTCTTTATTAATAGCTTAACGACCTATTCCTAATAGTAGGTCTAATCCTTATGCCTCGTATTATAATACTTAGCTTACGCCTTAGTAGCCTTCTGCTACTATTCCTAGGTCCTCTCGCAGAGTCTTGAAATATATTTAATTCGCTCCTTTACGCCCTATACTACGACCCTATTCGCAGGAGCTACGTATTCTATATAACGCGGGTAATACTTATATAAGGCCTCTATTAGCGAGTAGCTAGTAGTACTATAGCGACTATTATTATATGCAAACTCCGCCTCGGGTAGCTAGACTACTTATTCTTATAGCGAGTTACTAGTATATACTTATAAATACTTTTCTAACGTCTAGTATATCCTTTCTAACTACCTATCGGTTTAAGGATAGTATATAGTAGAGAAGCAGCGCTTAATAGCCCTCTCTCTTATAAACTCTTCCTAAAATTAGCTAGTTAGGAGCTTATCTTAGTTGCTAATAATACCCTCTAGAGTGCTAAAATAGCATTCAACCCGTTCGTAGATAATCCGCGCTAACTTAGCAGCTATTAGCTGCTTCGTTATCGGGATAAATATAGCGAACTTAGTTATTTAGTATATAATAACGAGAACTATATCATATTCTCTGCCTATATACCGAGAGCTCGCTAGCAATCTAGTAATAAAGTCTATACTTATTTCTTAGAACAGGTATATAGGTAAGGGTAGTAGTTATAATTTCCTATAAGGCTTATGCCTCGGAACGCAGTTCCCCTGGTATATATAGCACCCTATAACGTAATTACGTATATCTATAGCTAAGTTTAGCTAATAGAAGTTCCTCGAGATTAATTCAGTAGTCTTATTCACCCCTATATAACCCGCCCTGCGGTCGTCGTGGTATTAGCAAAGGATCTCTAGCCTCAGAGACCCTTCTTATAGTACCTCTAGCTATCCCTTATAGAATAGGGTTCCCTAGCTATTAATTATATAGCTCCTATAATTGCTAGCTAGTCTATATACCCTCTCTAATTATATCTAGTAGTATAAGTTATTAGCCTATAGTCTATAGATAAGATTCTCTATTGCTTCGGAGAGTTGCTAACTATCTGCTATTTCGCCCGTTATAAGCTCTATTATAACCTAGCATAGGATATATTACTATGCTATAGTAACCCTAGCTCTAAGCGAGTCCTCTTAGTTAATAACCTCTCGCTAAGCGTTCTCTATATTACCCCTTGCTCTTTAGCATTAGGTTATTATAGCTACTATAGTTATAGTAATATTAGCGCGCTATAGAGCGCGATGCTAACTAGAAACCGAGGCGTCTCTGCCCCTAGAGCTATCTATTTAGAAGGGGCACCTCATGCTAGCCCTTATAGCATTAATAAATACTTTTGAGGTTTCTATACTACCTTATAGTATAGTAATGCTTATCCGAAGGTCTGCTAGTAGTTTGCTAATAAGCCTTAGCTTCTTCGCTAGGGTTAGGAGTATGTTATTATACTTCACCTCCCCCTCTATATAATCTAGCTTCCTAGATAGACTATCTGCTAGGTTTATAACCCCTAACCTATACTCTAGGTTGAAGTTAAATGCTAAGAGTTTATATACCTACCTAGCGAGCCTTCCCCAAAGGTCCTGCGTAAGCGCGCTAATAACTCCCTTTAGCACCTAGTAATCCGTTATAACTATAAACTTCTTCGATATACCCTAAAGGTAATAAGCCTAATAGTCTAAACTCTTAATTATAATAAGAAGTTCCTATTAGCCTGCTCCCTAATATTACTCTATATTACTAAGCTTCTATAAATAGTAAGCAACTAGTTACTACTAACTATTAATATATTATAATAGGATATTAGATATAGCCTTTATAAAAGCATCCATCTTAACCCTTATCTCGCGGGTTAGGTCCTAATATTAGAGAATAGTTGCTGAGCAGAAGGCGGCTTAAAGCTGCTTAAAAGCCTGCTAAGCCTCTTCTAGCTAGTGAAACTCGCCTCCTTTCTTATTGTTCTCGCTACCTTTTAGTAGGGATATTATTAGAGCTATAATACCTAAATATCTTATAATAAACTTGCTATAGAAGTTATAGAATCTAAGGAAAACCTAGATATCTTAGTATATCTTTAGCAGCTTCTATTTAGCAATAGCTCGGATATAAGTTTAGTTTATCGATATATCCTTAGGCGTAATAATATATCCTAGGAACTCTACCTGCTATTAGTAAAACCTATACTTACTAAGCTTAGCATAGAGCTCCTACTAGCAAAACCTATAGAGTACTCGGAGAAGGTCCTTTATATACTGCTCTCTTATCTCTAAGCAGACTATAATATTATCTATATAAGTAATATAATAAGTATCTAGCAGCTTAGCGAGCGCTTAGTAAATATATACCTAGAATATAGCCGGGGAGTTTATAAGTCTAAATAGCATAATAGTATATTTAAAGTGCTTATAACGCATCCTAAATACCGTTTTCTAGCGATCCTCTGGCTTAATATAAATATAGTAGTATATATCTCGAATATTAATTTTTAAGATCTATTTCGCTCCCTAAAGCCTATCTAATAGTTTGCTAATAAGAGGGAGTAGATATTAGTTCTTTATTATTACTTTATTAAAGCCTTAATAATCTATATAAAGGCATAAGGACCTATCTTTCTTAGGTATAAAAAGGATAGGGGCGCCTGCCTCGCTAGTTGAGGGTTAGATCCGCCCTATTGCTTAGTTATTAGCGATATATTAGCGAAGTTCTTCTAATTAATGCTCGTTTAATAGGTAGATAGGCCTATATAGGGGTTTCTTCCCTTCGATTAAATTAATAGTATATTCTACGCCCTCTAGGACTAGGTACCGCTTTACTAACTATTTATTAAACGTTACTTATTCACTAGATAGTTCTAGTAGTAACTCTATATCGCCCTCTAGGGTATCTTCTTCTTCTAGAGCCCCTATTAGCAGCTTATAGGGGGCGATATTCCCTAATATATATATAATATAAGCCTTCTAGCTATTCTTAACGATCTCTTATATAAATACTAATAGCTTAGCGATACTAAAGCATTCGTATTCCTAGGTATTTATCCGGGTATTAATTATAATACCCTCTCTTCTTATAGAGTATTATAATAAGAGAAGGTCCCCTGCTCCCTCGGGTCGGGAGGCTTTAGCAAAGAGTTGCTATACTTTCCTTACTTCTCCTCCTGAGTTAATAAGGAAGAATATTAACTAGTATATATTCTAGCCCGTTATAGATAACCTATTAAATCCTTCTAACGTAGGGGTAATAGCTGCTGCGGGTTATAGGGACTTAGCTAGTTAGCTGCTAATAATATCAACCTAGGAATAGGAATCTATATTTACTACTACTTCTTATTTAGCGATATTCTAGAGAACGATTGCCTATCCCTTTATAATAGCTCCCTTTAGGAGGGTATCTGGTTCTAATTTAGGCATAGGGGTTATTAGTATAGTCCCCTAGCTTACTCGTTTTCTAACGAGTTAAGTTCCTTAACTCTTAAGGATTAGATTATATTAATCCTCGCCTTCTTAGCGAGTACTTAGTATCCTACTAGCGTTTTATTCGCGCTTTATCTCGTATATTTATCTAGGTAGTCTGCCCTCTTATACCCTTTTTGCTTATAGCTAAAGCATATTATATAATTAGACGTTGCAGGTCGTATACTAGGGCTAGATATAGACCCGTTCTAGTTAGATCCCTGCATCGTGCTACTAACCTATTAGTAAGGTATTAGGCTTTATAAACCCCGCGTTATCTTCTAGCTAGAACCCTACTAGCCTATCTTTTAACCTAACCTCGCTACTAGGGGCCCCCTTAGGTTATACTCTTCCCCTATATACTATTTCTTACTTTTACTTCGCATAGGTTCGCTGCCCTATTAGCGATATATCTCTTATAAGTATTTAGCTTCTATAGCTATATCTCTTAGCCTCTATATCTCGACTTTCTAACGTTCGAGTTCCCTATATAAGAATAGGGCTAATTAGAAGTATAGCATATAAGCCTTAGCCTTGCTATCTTCTATGCTAACTATACCTAAGTCCTAAAATATTACTAACTATTTAGCGAAGAACTATATTAATAACTATATCTCCTTCTACCTTATTATATCTAGCTTCTTATAATACCTTCGCTCTTAAAGCTCGGGGTTAATATAGTATTAGCAAGCAAACGCTATAAAGTTAGCTTATACTAGGTCTCCTTCTAGCCTAGCCCTATAGTATCGCTACTAGGTCTATAGGGATAGGCTTATCTTCGTGAGTGCTTATTAGACCTGCTACTCCAGTATACTACTAGCGCGTAGTTAGTTTCTATCCTCGATCGCTTAGATCTAGTTACTAACCTAGTCTATAGTAAAGTCCTTAGTTATAGTATAGTAGTTATATATAGGGGGCTTTTTATATTCTCTCTATAAGTATTATAGCGCCGAGCGATTAGCAAGTTCTCGTAATAGGGCAGCAATCTATTCCTTATACTGCTATTATTATATATATATCTACTCTATAAGGCTCTCTTATTATTTCTATAGCAACCCTATAGCTTAGGTAAGGATACTAGAGATACTAGCTTCTCAGGGCGTCCTGGGCGGGGTGCCCTATTAGCTACTGCTCGCTATCCTTTCACCCCTTAAGGGGTAGTCTGCCTAGTCTAGCGCTAGCTAGGACCTAGCCTAACCCCTCGGGGTTATTCCTCCCGCTATATTATTGCTAGGGTTACCTATTCCCCTAGCGTAGTATCTACGCTATATTCCCTATATCTCGGGGCTTAGCAAATAATTAGTATCTTATTAGCTAAGACCCTATTAGTCGTATTCTATATACCTAGCCTGGAGTTTATTATAATTAAACTTTATTACTAAATTATTAATATATTATTACTAGTTTACTTTAGATATTCTAACTAGCGCTAGTTTCTTAAATCGAGGTAGAAGTAATAGAATTATAAAGAATATAGCTAAAGGCCTAAACTAGGAAAGGCTAGAATATTAAAATATAGATATCTATTATTATATTAGAACTATTGCTTAACCTTCTAAGTTTTCTGCTTATAGAGTTTTCTCTAAGGTGTATTTATTCGCCCCTGACTCGCCGACGTTTTGCTGATAGCGTGGCTCTACATCCTGCACCCGCTATTGTTCCTTATATCTTTAGGATTACTAGTAAGACTAATTCCAGCCCTCCTCTCCTTATAAGCTTACTATATTTAATATTAATATTATATTTATACGTAGTGGTAATATTTCAATTAATCTATTATTAAAGTAAGCTACTTTCTAGTTTGTTATAGGTATTAACCTAGCTACTAAGTTCAAGCTTAGTGTTACAAATAGCGAATGGACGAAGGTTAGCATACTTCAATTGCGCTATATTGAGTGGATTCTGCGTTGAAGAAGGGAAAAGTCTATCTATAGGCTAGCATAGCCCCAGAAGGCTAAAGGCTCGCCTACAGATTATATGATTTAGCAGTCATATAACTCTAAATTTAGATAGGTCTAACCTAGCGCTAGCTCGCCTAGAGATCATATGATTTAGCAGTCATATAACCCTAAATTCAGGCAGGTCTAACCTAGCGCTATAATATTGCCCCCTCCCTTTACTAGTATTACTATCTATAGTAATTAACTACTATATATATAAGTATTCCCCTAAATAGCATTCCCGCTCCTAATAGTTATACTAGGACATTATTATTATCTATAGTAGCAGGGTCCTTATCTTAGGTAGTAGCTAGAAGCTAAACTAAAAGGTGTTTTAATAGTCCTATAGTAGCTAGGTTAGTAACATAAAAGTCCTATAGCGCTACTAGGGCATGCTTAAACCTTTTAGTACTATACTAGGTAGGGTTATAGTTATAGCCTTTCTAATTAGTATAATATTATAACTATTCTTAATATAACTAGCTAGTATTCACTTATATAACCTTATATTCTAGCTTATTATTAAACTTAATAATAAGCAGCAGGGCTTTAAATTAACTTAGTAGAAGGTCCTTAGTAGCTTTCTAGAGCTTACTAGGGTGGAATACTAGGTAATAGTTATATTCCTTTAGTAGATCTAGTACCTATATCCCCCTAGGGCTAGTAGACTTAATTAGCTATAATCTATCCTATAATATAGATAGTTTTAAAGAACTCTCCTAGCGCTATCTATCTATTAATATATAGATAGAGTCTTCTGTAGCTAGGTTATTAAGCTCCTAGTAGTAGTTAGTAGTATAGGTATAGTAATATTAAGCTATAGCTATATTCCCTTTAGTAATATCCCATATACTATAGAGGTTTTATATAAGCTACTAGGTATTACCCTATTTAATCTTTTCTTTTATTATTAAGAACCTCTATATATATTAATCCTAATTAAAACTTATAGTAGATAACCTTATTTAATCATAAATAGCGCGAGCCCTATAGTTTTATTTAGTAGTACTACTTAGGCAAAGTCTATAGTAGGAGTATTTCACTCTAGGTATCTTAGAACTAGTTTATCTAGGGGTAGAGGTACTAAGTTAGATACTACTTAAGGATCTCTATCTATCTATTAGTTTCTATATAGCTAGCTATATTTAGCTATATAATTATATTATATATCTTATTTAGTTCACCCTAGAAGTTAGAAGTAAACTAAGGGCTTCTATTAGAAATAATTATAATAGGGAACCCTATATACTAGAAGATATAGGTATAATATAGCTAGGCAAGATCCTATGCTATAGTAGTCTTATAATAGGGAAGGGAGACTATCTTCTTTAATAGGTAGTACATTATTATAAATATATTATTATACCTATAGTAGTTAGGTAGGTATAATATGAAGTCTATTATAATATATTCCTAGGGGTAGTCTAGTATTAGTAAGTGTCTTAACTCTCCTAGGGGCTTATCCCTTAGCTTCTAAGCTTAGTAGTAGGTATAGTAGTTATATATATACTACTTGATATTAGTAGTTAGCTAGGGCTAAACGTAGCGCTCCTTTAGAAGCTTAATAATCTTATTCTAACCTAGGTATACTAAAAGCTTTTAGGTATAAGCCTTATAGATTTATTTTATATATAGGTCCTCCTCCTTAGGTACTATAAGCTTCTTATCTATTATTAAATACTTATCTTATATTTTTTAGTACTCTTGTTTAATAATAGTAAGTACTTTTAGCACCTTATGTAATAGTATATTAAGCTTATAGTTAAGCTAGAGGATCTATTTAACTAGGAGGTATCCCTTTAGTATATCTTCTAGTTTAAGTATATTAATAGCTACTATAGAGCAGCTTAGGGTGCTCTCTAGTAGCTAGTATAGCTTATTTACTACCTTTAGGGATAGAAAGGTAAGTAGTAGTAATACCTAAGTATAGTCTAACTTATAGATTACTTATTAAGTTTAAAGATCTTTATTTTCCTATAAGAAGGTATTAGCTAGAATATTTTTATACCCTAGGTAGTACTAGATATAGAAGTTAAAACTAGCTAAGATACTTAACTAGCAGGCTTAGTAGATATTTAGAAGCTATTTGGTTATAAATCAGAGTAATAGTTAATGGTTTATAATAACCTTAAAATACTAGGTAATTACTAAGAGTTTGGCTCTTTATTCCTCTAATATAAGAATAATTACTATTATCTTATAGTTATGTATAGGGTAGTTTATCTTGGTTAGTAATATAGTCTTTGAGAAACAGGCTACTAAGTGCTATAAACTATTATTATTTTATTATTAGAGGAGGGTGGTAATGTAGATAGATTTAGAGATATCTATCTCTACTTAGGTTAGTAGCTTAGGCTTTTAGTAATATAAGATAGGGGTTAATATCAGGGCCTCCTTTAGTATTATAAATACTACTATATAGTTATTATTAAGGCTAAACTGGGCGCTTTTAGTTATAAGCTTAGTAAGTAGCTAAGCGATCTTTCTATAACCTTTAATAAATTATTAATAGAAGTTATAGAACCCTAAGAAGGACTAGATACTATATACTATAGTTAGGGGTTACTAGTCTTTTATTATAGAGACCTTCTTAGGGTTAGGGCTAATCCCTTTAGTAGTAATAATAAACCTAAGTGAGCGCGTTATAGTTATACTAAATTTATACTTCTTAATATTAGCCTAAAGCCCTGCTTAGCATAGCTAGTTAAAGACCTTCTTAACGTGGTCCTTATACTAGAGGGGTTCCTCTGAGTATACTAAGATATTATCTATATATATTGTATATAAATTATCTAGGTATTCTATAAGGGTATTATTTATATATTATTAGTATATAGCTAGCTTATTATAGAGCCCGAAGGGTAGAGCTTAATACGTATAAGAGCTATATTAGGTATAGAATATTATTAAGTCTTCTAAGTTAGAGTAGATATAAATTTAATAGAATGCTTAGTAGATATTAATCTTTATAAATACCTTAGCTTAGCTAATTTAACTTAGTATCTTATTAGTTAGAGGTAATAAGTACTAGTCCTTCTTAGTAAATCCATTTAGCCTTTAGAAATTAATATAGAACTTTAGGTAGCTATTAGCTTTCTAAATAAATAATATAGGGGATATAAAAAAGGCATTACCTAGTATTATAAAGCCTTTTTTAAGTTCTTAAGGAGGTATTATTAAGTAGCTCTAAGTTCTAGTAGTAATTACTTATTTAATAAGTAGAAAGTTAACTACTCCTTTTTGCTTAGCTCTAGTTTAATTCAATAGTTATAAGGGTAGTGAGGAGGTAATATATTACTAGTCGTTTTACTAAAGTAGTCTCTCTAGTCCTTGAGGTATAAGGAGAGTCTCTTATTAATTAGGCGCTAGTTCTTAGCTTTATTAACCTCTAGGGGCTTATACCTTTTTCTTCTACTTCCTACTTATTAGTAATTATTAGGTTAAGCCTATATTCTAATATAGAGCCTAATTTAATATTAGCATGCTTTAGGTTCCTTTTGAACCTTATAGTACTAATAAATACTATATTAAGGTCTTTTCTTACTTATTAGACATTAGGGGTAGGGGGTCTAAGCTTCTAATATAGCGCTTACTAGGTCTATTTAACTATTAATACGCCCTTTAATACTATATCTATCTTCTATAAGTTATTATTATATCCTAAGTCCTTAGGTATATAGCCTTGCTATAGGATCTTTATAGGGGTCTTTATCCTACTTCCTATAGTCTTTTAGGCGTTATATAGCTATTCCTCAGCTTTAAATATAGCTTAATAGCGTTCTATATTAAGTTAATACTTAATATTAATTTTTGTAGGTTAGAAGAGGTTTTTAGTATTTTATATAATTATTATAGGGAGGTCTTAGGCTATAGCGGTATTACTAAGCTAGTATAAGTACTAATAGCATATATCTATACTAATAGTATAGTAATTAAGCTATATGTAGCTAAGAATAAGGTTATACCTCCTTATATTAAGTTAGAGGAGGGGTATTTATATTAATTCTTAGTAATCTACTTATATATAAGTAGTTTATACCTTAGTTATAGTATCTAATAGCTTTCTATTAAATCTAGTAGCTAGGATAGGGTATTTTAACTTATTATAATTAGTATAGTAAAATTCCCTTAATAAGGGGGTTATATAGGTATTTAGAAAGGCATAGCTATTTGCTCTAGTATTAAGAAGGGCTCTAAGGCAAATATTATATTTATTATAGATTAGAACTAACTCTTTCTCTGGTAATCTATTACTAATTAGTTATTATAGGTTAATAGATACTATTACTAATTACTAATCTCTTTAGTCCTCCCCTAGTAAGGAGTCTGCTTTTACTAGGGGCTCTAGTTTTCTACTAGCTCTAAGTTATTATTAGTAGCCTTAATAAGCTTAGTAATACTTATAGTAGCTCTAGCCCTCTTATGGGAGCAATCCTATGAGGTATAGCTAGTATAACTATAAATAAAATAAGTACACTAGTTATAGAGCTTCTTATATAAAGCCTTAGGGATTTAATCCTAGTTAATATAGGCTTATATATAGGGGTTTCCTCTACTAGAAGGTTTAGCATAACCTACTAGGGCGGAGCCTCGTATAGTAGTTTAGTTAGTTAGGTAGTTATTAGAGAGCATTATAATATAAGCTATAATATAGACCTAAGTAGTATAATCCTAGAAGCTAAGGGTGCTATTTATATAATAAATAGAATACTAGTTTTAAAGGAAAGCGGGTAGTTTCTTATAGAACCCTTAGCGCTACTAGGACTCTAGCAGCTTAGCCTTATAAGTAAGTTTAATAAATATAGCTTGCTTAATCTAGGTATCTTTATACAAGGTAATAAGGGTATTAAGCTTTATCTAAGCCTTATTATACTAAACTAGGTTAATAAAGATACCTTTTAGCTTATTAATAAGCTATTTATTCTATTATGGAGAATTTAGGTAGGTTACCTAAGAGGAGAGGGGATAGGATATTATAAGTAATTCCTCTAAGGCATAAGAGTATATATTTAAATTATTAAGACTTACTATAATATTCTCTATTATTAAGGTATATTCTAATATAAAGAAGCTAGGTATTAAACTTTAGGTACTTAGAATTAGTACTCTTAATTAGGGACCTTAGGTATCTTAGTAGTCGAGGTATTATTATTACTAGTAGTTAATAAGGGTAAGCTAGAGTAGATCTAACTCTTAAGGTGTAATATTTAGTTAAGAATCGCCTAAAGCGCTATATTACAATCACTAGAAGGAGGGTTTACTAGGGTAGAAGTAGTAGTTATGTTATATTTAAAACGCTAGAGCAAGGCTTTATTAGTATCCCTTGCTTTATCTCTCTCCTCTATTATAGTAATAGTATTATATTAAGCCTAGTTATATTCTCCTTAATAGCGCTTAAGTATAGTAGATTATTTAGTATTATTACTAGTAATATAGGTATTATTTAAATACTCCGAGAGCTCCTAATTCTTATATTCTAAGTAGAGGGTAGTATTATAAAGCATATAGAGGTTATTCTTTATAGGAATATATCCTATATAAAGAGCTTAGGACTTGATACCTTAAGTAGCTCTTTTTATAAGCTAGTCTTAGATCTAGGTAAAGGTTAAGTTAGGGTTATTCTAGAATAACTATACTATATTATTAAGGGTGAGAGTAAACTTCTAGCTTTTGCCTAAGTAATTATAATTAATAAGACGAAGGTTAGGGAACTTCTACAGTTTAGTAATAGCACTCTAGGCCAAGCTCTTACATTGATTTATATTAAGATCCATAAATAGGGCTTTAATAAGCTGCTCTTATAAAGGCTTGTTTAGGTTGAAGACCTTTAGATCCTTATATAGAGGGGTAATATAGTTAGGTAATATAGTATACTAGTATTAAAATGCTTTGATATAAGGCTCTAAGAGCCTTCTAGTATTAAGCATAAGCACTATTATAGCCTTATAACTATACCTAGCTAGTTAGATCTTATTTAATATATTATTATAAGGTAGAGGGGGGGTATTAATTGAACTTAGATTAGTTAGGGTATAGATTAGTTAGCCTAATACTTAGTTAGATATTATACTTATATTAGTTAATCAATAAGGTAGAGGTAGTACTAGTTAATTAAGATATTATACTTCTATCTCTAGAGAATTGATAGATAAATATAGAATAGTATTATAAATAGTAAATAGATAAAGGTTAGTATACTTTAATTACGCTATATTAAGTAAGTTCTATATTAAAGAAGGGAAAAGTCTATCTATAGGCTAGTATAGCCCTAGAAGGCTAAAGGCTTGCCTAGAGATCACGTGATTTAGGGGTCACGTGACCCCAAATTCAGGTAGGTCCAACCCAGCGCCGTGATATTAGTCTCTTATTAATCTAGTTTATCCTACTTAAAGCCTCTACTCTATTCTAGTTATTAATACTTAATAGTAGGTATTTTAAAGAGGTCTTCTAAGGTATTATACTAGGCTTAGGCGCTATTAGAGTCTCCACTACTAGCTAATACTAGGTAAGCGAGAGTATATTTTAGAGATAGTCCCTATAAGGATTTCTTTAGTATTATTATAATTATAATTATATCTAGTAAAATAGTCTATTTATATAAGACCCTCTAATACCCCGTTTCTTCTCTACTTAAGTAATATAGATTAAATAAGTATTTACTTTAGTAATCTCTATAACTACTTATTTTAAGATAATATTATTACCATGATTATATATAAATAGAGCTATATTTAGTTTCTTCTTAATAAGAAGGAAGTCTTTACTTAAACTACCTATTTAATAGATGCTAAACTATAGCGCCTCTACTAACAATTTAGTTACCCCTCAATTATTACGTTAGCTACCCTTTTCTAGTACGCTAGTTATTCTATTTAAATAGTAGTAATTAAGTAGTTAATTAAGGTCTAGAAATACTACTTATCAAGTATAAGAGCCCTTTAGAGGTTTAATTTCTCCCTCTAGAATAATTATTTATTTAATCGTGTGATTATTTATAATATTGTCTACCTTAGAGGTAAGGCAACTCTATATATTATTAATATAGCTAGCCTCTAGCCACTACATAGTGATTTTACCTCCTTAGGTGAGACAGACCTTCTAGCTCCGCGCCTCCTAACGATATATAACCTTTAGTTACATAATCATAACCCTCCTAACTATAGCCGCACTTATATTTGCCCGTTATACTAGATGGCCTCACGATTTTTAACTTCATATTGATAATAACGTAGTTTTTGATTATTTAATAGACTACGAAACTATTAACTTATCCTCTTGCGTACTACCCGCGCCGCTAATACCGCCTCTATTACCGTTTTATCGGCTAGCACTCCTCTTATTCGATCGGCTTAGCTAACGCCTTCGCAGCTATGCCATTATTAACAACGCTTCTCTATTAGTATTAGTTATTTTAAGCCGTACTTACTGACATTCCCCTAAGTTGCGTAGGCTACCTCTGCCGTAGTAGTGCGGAGGACCTGCTTAAAGAAGGGCTACTCTATAGGGTATATAACGACCTACTTAGCTTCTACTACTAAGTCCGCTTACATAGCTATAATATAATTATAGGTATCCCCTCTAGGGGTATTAAGATAAGCCCTCTAAAGGGCTATATTAATAATATGCTCTCTATATAATAGAATGATTAATAAAGGAGTAAGCTTTATTAATTATATTAATATTAAACTCTCCAGTAATCACTTATATCTTATAAGTATTAAAGGGTATACCCTACATAGGCTTAGCGGTATTATATATAGAGTCTAATACTAATATCTTTAAGGATGTATTATAAGTTATAGGGATAAAGAAGAGGGAGAAGTATAAGGCCCTACTTGAAGAGCTTCTTATACTTCTCGCTATAAGAACCTTTTAGGAAAGACGTCTTTAGTTAAGGAGTTATCTCTTATATAGTAGTATTACTTAGACTATACGTCTAATAATTACATATAAAAGAGGTTTCTCAACTGAACATTCAAATAACAGTCAAATAACAGTTGATAGGTAACTGCCGATATATTACCTTTAGGCTAGTAAAGGTTAAAACCTACTAGTACCTTAGCTAGCATAGTAACTAAACTATAAAAGTAACTAGGCAATAAGCTAGTAAAGGCTATTATAAATAGTTAACTAAGCCTATTATAGGCTAATTACTTACCTCATAACTATATATATGGTCACTTTTCCCTACCTAGAGAGATAGATCTTGGATACCATCATCATCATCATCATCATCATCATCAGTCACCACAATACAGCAACTACTACACCTATAATACAATCTATTTATCTCATAAAATCAACGTCTACCTGCACTCCCTCGTTCTAAATGTATTTACCTTATCAGAAGGTCGACCTTTGAGGTTAAGGAGTTATCTCATATAGTAGCGTGTACCTTACTAGAAGGTTTAGTGAGGGTATTACTCCGAGAGCCTTAGTAGCCTATTTCGATCTAATATAATTAGCCCTAGTGCGGCGCGCATTTAATATTATCATGATGAGAGGGTTTACTTCTAAGTAGGAATATATAGCGTTCCTATATTATTTTCCTTAAATAGTAGGGGGTATAGGTTAAAATACCTATATAGTATTTCCTAAATTATACCTATAAACTAAGTGAATTTGTTATACTTTTTTTGCGAAGGGGATATAGTATAACTATAAACTTAATACTATGAAGGGAAAGAGGCTTATAATTAATATTATAGCCCTCTATTATATAAGGGGATTAGGTACACCGAACGGAGAAGCCCGGGGACATCTCGGGCAGCAGAGACCAAAGAGATAGAGGGGCCTATAGGTCTAGAGTATAGAACCCTCTATAGCGAGGACTTAGTAAGTACTTACTAAAGCTTAAAAATGAGGATCTTAGAAGATATAAGTAAAAGTAGTATAATAATACTATACCTACCTTTTAGATATTTCTTCTATTAGTTTAACCTAACTATAGCTTATAGCCCCTAATACCTTTATAATTCTTTTACTTGTACCCCATTTTAGGAAGGGTAGTAATAATAATAATATCATATACCTAAGTAATACCTACTAATTAGGCTAAAGACCCTATACTTAATACTTCCTAAGTATAGGGTAAAATAGCTTATATAAGCCTATATAGAGAGAATAATCTTAGTAGATAATTAGAGGAAAATATAAGCTAATAAGGAGAGATAAGAAGCTATACTTTAAGCAAGGCTAGGGGCCCTAAGGAAAATAGGCTACCTATACTAAGCGCTTATTACTAGATAATAAGTATATATAGGAGAGTAGGGATACTAAGACCCCTCCTAGTAGATAGGATAAGCTATCGGGCTAGATATCTAAAGCTATAGCTAATAGCTTAGCTTAAGCTAGATAGCTAGATAAAGCAAGTACTAACTATAATAGTTAACTAATAAGACCTAATTACTGTTATATTAAGTAACTAAGCGCCTATTAAATATTTTGTAAGGTTTATAATAAACCTCTAAATTATAATATAGCCCGCCTTATTAGCAAGTCTATAAGTATAATAAGAGAAGATTAGCTCGTTATGATAGAAGAAGCTTATACGTACTACCCTAGCTACTCTAACAGCTAGTATATCTAATAGATATTAAGTATAATAGAGTATACCTTATAAATAGAATAATAGCCTTATTAGTAAATACTTATAAACCCTATAGGGAAGGAGATTAACCTAATATAAGAAGACTTTAGAATCTTATAAGAAGGTAGTATATTATATCTAAAGTCTAAGAATAGAACTATAATAATACTTTAAGATAGTACTATTAGAAAGATAAAAAGGAGCCTATCATATATTTAGCCTCTTAGGAGGCTATTAATCAAGCACTTAGTAAGCTAAATATAAGTAATATAAAGGTATATACCTTCTTTTAAGGCTTTATTAGGTCCTTGAAAGATAAACCTTTTAAATAAGATATTAACTATACTAATATATATATTATTACCCTATGTATATAAAGGCTATAGGAGATTATAGAAGGGAGATATATAAAAAGGACTACTAGCTACTCTAAGTTATATGAGTAATTATACTTAGGTTTATAAGACTACTCTTATAAGAGTAGCTTATAACCCCCTTAATTAGCTAGCCTAAGGGAATATTACCTAGAGACCCTATTCTAGAGCAACTACTTAGCAAATCTCTATATAATACCTAGCTCTAGTAATAAGCTGCCTAAGTCCTAAGGACCCTAATACTATAACTATAAGAAGTATAGGTATATTATACCTAAATATACTAAAACCTATATATAGCTAATAGGTAGTAACTAGAATATAAACCTAAGATAGAGCGGGATAAATATAATTATAATCTCTTTTATAACTATACTAAATACTTAGTAAATAAGTAGGTATAAAGGCAACCCCAAGGGGTACTATACTAGAAATTACCTTAGTTCTAATAAGCTAAATTATTAAAAGATAGGCGCTTATACTCTAAGTATGTAGTAAAGTTAAACTAGAAGTTAATATAAATACCTATATTATAACTAATATTATATAAGAAGACCTTATTAAGAAGCTCTAACTAAAAGAAGCTATTAGTATTATAGCCCTAGAGCGAATAGACTCCTAAAGAAGACTTATACCTATAAGTAAAGTTTATTAGCATATAATCTTCCTTATAGATAGCTAAAGGCACCTAGAGAAGATTTACTAAGCCTTTATTATAAGCCTACGCCCTAAAGGGATAAGAGATATCCTCCTATCTAATAACTCTATAAGCTAAGAAGGTATTTATAAAAATACTTATATATATACCTAGTTTTATGAATATATCTTGCTAGCTAAACTAGACGTAGTTATTTAGCAAATTATAGAAAATAGCTAAGAAGCTTATATTATATACCTTATAAGCGCCCTAAGCCCTAATAAGAAAGATGTTAATACCTCAGGTAAATACTTACTAAATAATGGGTAAGAAAAGGAGATCCTAAGGGAGCTTTAAGCCTTTGTTAACATTCTTAATAAAGGAAATATAAAGAGAGTCCCTAAGCTAAAGGAAGTAATATATTATATAGAGCTAAAACCTAATAAGAAGCCTATATATAGGCTAATATACCTTATATTAGTAGAATAACTATAAGCCCTTGCTAAATATATTTATTAAATAGACGTAGCTAGCTATAACTACTACTCTACTAGTTCTATTATAGTACTAGTCTTATTTATACTTAAGAGGGATAGTAGCGTATAACTATATATAAATTATAGAGGATTAAATAAAATTATAATAAAGAACTAATATCCTCCCCTACTAATCAGTAAGCTTTCAGATAGGCTTACTAGAGTAAAGTGTATCTCTAAGTTTAATTCAAATGAAGTATATTACTAAATTATAATTAATAATGTAGATAAATAGAAAACTATATTTAGAACCTAATATAAGTATTTTAAGTATATTATAATACTATTTAGGCTTACGAATACCCTTTTAACGTTCTAGGTATATATTTACTAAATACTTACTAACTTACTAGATATATACTATATTATATACCTAGATAATATTTTAATCTACTTGGTTACTAGGGAATAATTAATAAAGGACCTCTACATAGTTTTATATCGCTTAAGGGCTACTAACCTATTTATAAAACTAAAGAAGTATAACTTTTACTAAATATAAGTAGACTTCCTATAGTTCTATATTACTTGAGATAATATTAATATAGACTTAGAATAGGTCTAAGTAGTTACTAAATAGCTAGTACTAAAACGTTTTTGAGATATTTAAGTATTCCTTAGCTTTTATAACTTCTATTATAAGTTTATAGTAATGTATTCCTATATTATAGCGCTAATAAATAGTGCGCTTAAAGGGAGCTAGAATAGTATGAAGTTAGGAGCTTTTATCTAGATAGGGGATATACCAATAGTATTTAAGATACTTTAGAGAGTATTTATTAAAGCTCTAATATTAGGATATTATAACTTAAAAATAGAAATAAAAGCTAAAACTAATATATATACTTAGGTAGTATCTAGTATACGTTTATAGAAGTATAATATAGTCTAATACGTAGTAGCCTTTTAGTTAAGAAAACTACTAGATGTAGAGAAGCACTAGGCTATAGGTTAATAAGAACTTCTTATTATTATAGAGAGCCTAGATTTCTAAGCATAATACCTATAATAACCCCCTAAGAAATTCCTAATACTTATAGATTATATTATACTAAAGGGAGTACTTAATATACCTACCCGGGATATTTATAGAAGACTCGTGTAATAGGTTTATTACTTTTTAGCTTTTAATCATAAGATCCAATGTAGGTTAGGGGTAACTATTCTAGTAGATAGACGATTATAACGCCCTAATTATATTATAGAAGATGCTAAGGTAGATAATATACTCCCTACCCTTAGTAAGTAGCTTAGGCTTATTAGCTAGCTTTTAGTAACTAATTACTAATATATTACTAATCCTAAAGGAGAAATATGTAAAGGTATTAGGGGCTAAGGGCCACGGTTAGGTCAAACTGATAGTAGAAGCACCCAAAAGGTAGGTCTAGTATTACTATGCTACTTTTGCTTGCTTCTTCTAAGATCTTTCTTTTCAGCCTTTAGCAAGTATTTGCTAAGTCCTTGCTATAGAGGGTTCTATACCCTAGACCTATAGGCCTCTCTATCCTTTTAGCCTGCGCTAGCTGAGGTATCCCTAGCTTCTCTAGTATAGGTATCTAGTCCCTTATAATTATCCCCCTTCTAATTATAGTAGTCCCTACTATAAGGTTAGGTATTATAGGTTAGCCCTTTGTTATTATCCCTCTTAGTTATCTAGAGTAAGCCCTAGGTCCTTTACTATTATTACTATTATCTAGCGTAGTAGTAGTTTACTATATATTTGCTAAAGGATAATAAAGCCCTTGGAGTTATAGATATAGTAGCTAAGCCTATAGTCTTACTCCTTGTAGTTCCTCTCCTTTTAAGCCCCCTTTATACCCTCTATCTAGGGTTACTCTAAAGGGATCCTATTATTTTCTTTTAAAAGAGAATAGTTATTCTTATAGTAATAGATTTATTCTCTAGCTATTTGCCCTTTATCTAGCAAGCACTCTGTTATTTAATACCCTTATAATAACTTTATTTTTTATCCTATTATCCCCCTTCTAAATAGGTATATTATAAGGCTATTAAATAGGTTAGATAGCAACTATTACTAATTTACTATATCTGCCTCCTAGTAAGTAGTACCTGCTATAGTTAATAATTACTATTCTTACTATCTAAAGTTATAGTTACCTCTATAATTATTTCAATAAGGCCTCTTAGCTATTTATAAAGTAATTGCTTTTTTCTGCCCTAGGGTTAGTTCTTTTTCCTCCTTATTATTTTATATTATTTAATAACTACTTTTATATTTCTTAAGTCCTTTCTTAAGCCTTTATAGACCCTTTATAGGATTCTTTCTATCGTTTAATACTTCTATAACTATTATAAGTGCTAAGAGCCTTATTTACTAACTCCTCGCTAAGTACAGCCCTACTAAGTCTAAGCTTAGTAATAGTAACTATTAGCATAACTAGGCGGGTAGCAGCAAGCCTTGCATTACCTATGCGCTGTAGCTCCCTAAGAATGCCTAAGTTATCTGCGCTTATCGATATAATAGTGACTATATATACGAGTTATACTGGGTTTGTAGTATCAAGTGCTGCAGGGTAAGTTCAGCGATTGTTCGGGGAAGGTATAGGCTAACTTTTCCTATTTCTAGATCCCTGCTTGTCAGGCCAGAACTAGCTAGTAATCAGTTTATCTCAATCACTAACAATAGCTTTAGGCGTGCTATATCAGCACTCAATCTCTTGGTATAAGATTCTCGCTATACCTGCAGCATGTAGTCGCTTAGTTATTGCTAAGAATTCTACTACTTTAGTTATCTAGTATATAACTACTAGAATTATATTATAAATAACTCTATTATCTTAGCAACTTTATAGCAAGCTAGTTAAGATATCTAAGGAAATCTATTAGAATAAGTATACTAGTAGTTCTAGTATTTATAGAAGCCTACATAGCTTATGCTATAGTATATATACCCCTTAGTAATATAGGCACTTAGTAAAATATCGCTATATATCCTCTATTAAATGCAGCTAATAAAACTTTTGCAAGATTAGTTTAGCTAACTTATTTGCCCCTTTATAACCTGATCTAGGTATATTATAGTAGTTCTTTAGGATTTCATAGCAGAGGGATCCCTCTTCTGGGATACTACGCCTTCTTCTAAACCAAAGGATATTATTCTTATTAATTTAATATGCTTAGTATCCCCTAATATCTTAGTAAGCCTTAGCTGCAAGGTCTCTATAGAAGTAGTCTTTAGCTTATAGTCCTCTAACTATCTATTTAAGATCTGCGCCTAGTTATAGTATATAAGCTATTTTATCCTAAATAAGCTCAGTTATTATAGCACATAGGATATACTATTCTAGTATAGGAGCCCTAGCTCCCTGTAAAGGTATCGAGGGGCTAAGAGCCACCGTTAGGTCAAACTAATAGCAGAAGCACCTAAAAGGTAGGATTAGTATTATTATACTACTTTTGCTTGCTTCTTCTAAGATCCTTTATTTCTAGCCTTTAGTAAGTATTCGCTAAGTCTTTGCTATAAGGGTTCTATACCCTAGACCTATAGGCCTCTCTATCCTTTTACCTTATACTAGCTGAGATATCTCTAGCTTCTCTAGTCTAGGTATCTAGTCCCTTATAATTATACCCCTTCTAATTATAGAAGTCCCTACTATAAGATCGGGTGTTATAGGTCAGCCCTCTATTATTATACTTCTTAGCTATCCGAGGTAGGTCCCGGTCTTTTACTTATCGCTACTATTATCTAGCGTAGTAACTATCTGCTATATATTGCTGAAAGATAGTAGGGCCCTTAGAGTTATAGATATAATAGCTAAGCCTATAGTCCTATTCCTTATAGTTCCTCTCCTTTTAAGCCCTTTTATGCTCTCTATCCGGGCTATTCTAAAGGGATCCTATTATTTCCTTTTAAAAGAGAGTAGTTATCCTTATAATAACTTCGTTTTTATTCTCCTGCTATTTACCCTTTATTTAGCAAGCACTTTCTTATACTATGCCCTTATAATAACTTCGTTTTTTATCCTATTATCCCCCTTCTAAATAGGCGCGTTATAAGGCTATTAAGTAGGTCAGATAGCAACTATTGCTACTAATTCACTATATCTACCTCCTAGTAGGTAGTACCTGCTATAGTGAGTAACTGCTATTCTTTGCTATCCGAAGTTATATCTACCTTTATAATAATTTAGCGAAGTCTCTTTAGCTATTTATAAAATAATAGCTTTTTCCTACCCTAGGGTTAGTTCTTTTCCCTCCTTATTATACTATATTAATTAATAACTACTTTTATATTATTTAAACCCTTTATCGAGCCTTTATAGACCCTTCCTATCTTTTAATACTTCCTTAAATATTATAAGCGCTAAGAGCCTTATTAGCTAACTCCTCGCTAAGTATAGCCCTACTAAGGCTAAACTTAGTAGTAGCGACTATTAGCATAATTAGGCGGGTAGTAGCGAACCCTGCGTTAGCTGCGCGCTATAGCTCCTTAAGAATACCTAGGTCGTCTATACCTATTAGTGCAATAGTAATCATACGTGCGAGTTATACTAGGTTCGTAGTATTAAGTACTATAGGGTGAGTTTAGCAATTATTTAGGAGAAGTATAGGCTAACTTTTCCTATTTCTAGATTCCTACTTATCTTATTAGTATTACTTATTTCTATTAGAACTAGGTTAAGCGTTATATCTATGCGATTACTACTAGCTAGTTTTAGTAATGTGAGATCTTCTATATCTTTATAGCTATAGAGCAGGGGCAGGAGCTTTTCTAACGCTTCTATAACTAGTTAGTAAACCCTGTTAGTCTTAAGCCTAGTTCTAAGAACTATAAGAACTAACTCCTCGCTATAAGTATTAAGGAGAGTATAGCTTCGTATACCTAGGCGTATCTATAGGTTTCGCTTAAGGTAGGTTTTACTTTATAATTAGTCTTACCCTTTCGTTAGTTTAATATATATTTATAAGTAGCTCGCTAGGCTAAGGATAAGGTTTTAGTTAAGGAGATTATAATATAGCTTAATAATATTCTCCCTACTTACTTATAATAAGACCTATATCTTCAAGTAGGCTACCTTTTTTAATAAGCTTGCTAATATCCTAATAATATAGCTTTTAAAGAGTAATACCTATATATCTACGCTTCCTTTATATAAGCCTTCAAAGGTCTAAGGTTCCTATATGCTTTATAATACTTATTACTAAGCTCTTATTACTATCTTCGAAGTTATTAGTAGTAATCCTATGCTTCGACTAAATTCTCAGAAGAAGGTTAGCAACGCCTTAGCAATAGCTTAGTAATACTAGGTTTATAATAGCAAGGAGGATAAGTCCTTAGCTATAGAGGATAGTAACTCTAATAATACTATAGAGAGCGATAGTTAGGGTAGTAATAGTAGTATTACTAGCAATAGCTCTAAGGAGGAGAGCGAGGATAATAATAATAATAACGAGGGTAATAATAATAATAATAAGTAGTAATACTAGCAGAACTTTAGCGAAGGTATAGTAGACTTCTATAGTAATATAAGGTTAGATACCCATAGGGTTTATATTGCTTTTATAAGAGGGGGTCTTCTCTTTAGCGTTTTAGCTATCTTATAGTTAATTAACTTTTCTTATTAATCTATATTACTTATTATCCTATTTATAATACGACTTATGCTGCTATTTGTTAAATCTGGCGAGGATTTGTAAAGCGTTTGCTAAGTATTCTTCAGGCTCCTAGGTATTATATTCTACTAGCTAGCCTTTCTACTTAATTAAATATAGGGGGCCTATTAGCGCTTCCCTCTATAATATAATATCCTTAACTTCCTATTCCTTAGGGTCTTCTTTAAGGTCTAGGAGCTACCCCTTAGTAAGCTTTTAGTTATACTATAGCTTAAGTAGAGCAATAGAGAAGATATTATATGCTCTGCTATACTTCTCTAGGAGTTATACCCTATAAGTATTAGAGCTTATAACTTCTATAACTAGTATAGGAATAAATCTTAGGGCAAGCTTTTACTAACTCTTTGCAAAATAGAAGTTCTTTAATAAGAGTCCTATAATATCTCTAATATTATATAATTATACTTTTCTTCTAGTATTTGCATTCTTAGCTTATACCTCTATTATATATTACTAATTCTTAGCTATTCTCTAGTAAACCTCTATTAGCTTCTTAAGCCTTTTATTAACCCCTTAGGTCCTGATCTTAATATTTAGTAAGTAGTAGTTAAGTATTTGAGGGTAATATCCTATAAGGGATTTAAATAGGGATATACTAATAGTAGTATATTTGCTATTATTATATAAAGATTCGGCTTTAACTAATTATATTGCCTATTAGTTGCATAAGCCTTTGCTAAATATTATAAGATATATAGTTAAGGTTTAGTACGTTCTTTCAGTCTAGCTATCTATTTATAGATACTATGTAATAGAGATGCGCCCTTCTATATCTCAGGCCTTAGTCTAGTCTCGCTAGAACTAGCTAGTAATTAGTTTATCTCAGTTACTAATAATAACCTCTAGTATGCTATATTAGCACTCGATTTCTTAATATAGGATCCTCGCTCAACCTATAGCATCTAGTCGCTTAGTTATTACTAAGAACTATACTACTTTAGTTATCTAATATATAATTACTAGGATTATATTATAAGTAACTCTATTATCTTAGCAACTTTCTAGTAAGCTAGTTAAGAAGTCTAAAGAAATCTATTAGAATAGGTATACTAGTAGTTCTAGTATTTATAGTAGCTTATATAGCTTATGCTATAGTATGCGCACCCCTTAGTAGCATAGGTACTTAGCGATATATCGCTATATGTTCTCTATTAAATATAGCTAATAAAACTTTTATAAGATTAGCTTAGCTATCTTATTTACTCTTATATACCCTAATCTAGGCATATTATAATAGTTCTTTAGGATTTTATAGCAGAGGGATCCCTCTTTTAGGATAATAAGTCTTCTTCTAAACTAAAGGATATTATTCTTATTAACTCGGTATTCTTAGTATTCCCTAGTATCCTAGCAAACCTTAGCTATAATATCTCTATAAAAGGGGTCTTTAGCTTATAGTCCTCTAACTATCTATTTAAGATCTACGCCTAGTTATAATATATAAGCCGTTTTATCTTAAATAAGCTCCCTTATTATAGCATATAGGATATACTATTCTAGTATAGTAACCCTAGCTCCCCCTAAGTCCTCTGGCCTGTTGCTATTCTCTCGTGGAGTAGTTAGCATAGCACCTATATATGCTTTCGTGCGGGTGATAGCGCTAATATGCATACTTATATGTAGTAGCTTATTAGTATCTATTATAGGGTGGTGCTAACTTAAGGGTGAGGATCCCTTAACCTTAGAGCTAACCTTCTAGCAAGGTTCTTATATGCTTCGCTAGACGGCTTAGGTATAAGTTCTTATTATAGCTATAGTTCCTTTAAGCTTAGTAATATGCTAGCGAATATTCGCTAAAAGCTAGCTAATAAGCCTAAGTTTCTTTCTAAGGGTAGGAAGTATATTATCTACCTTAGTATCTTCTACTATATAGTTAGAGCGTTATAATAGTTTATCTACTGGATTAGTAACCCCCGACCTATGCTAGATTTCAAAGTTAAATACTAATAAGTAGTAAACCTATTCTATAAGTCTTCTATAAATATCCTATATAGGCGTAGCGAGCACTCCTTTTAGCGCTACGTAGTCTATAAGTATTACGAATTTCTTAGGGAGTCCTTATAGGTACTACGCTTAGTAATCTAAACTTTTATAATTATAAGGAGTTCCTATTGCTCTATAGCCTAGCGCCTCTCTATATCTAAGAGCTTCTTTAATTAGAAGGCTACTAGGTGCTAAATTATGCTATATTTCTGCAAAAGCACGCTAGATGCTACTTAAGTAGATATATTAGTCTTAATCCTAGTTTCTAACGCTAGGTTATAATATCTTAGTATTAGGGCTTTAGCAAATACTCTCTAAAGTATCTCGAATATGGTCTATATCTCCCCTATCTAGGCGAAGGCTCCTGACTTCGTGCTATCCTAGCTTCTCTTAAGTATACCCTTTATAGGGGCTACGATATAAGAATATCTTATAATAAATTTATAATAAAAGTTATAGAAACTAAGGAATACTTAGATATCTCTAAAAGACTTTAGTACTAGCTATTTAGCAACTACTCGGACTCTAGCTAGGTCTATCCCGATACTATCTTAAGTAATATAAAACCCTAGAAAGTCTACTTCTATCTAATAGAAGTTATACTTCTTTAGTTTTATAAATAGCTTAGTAGCCCTTAGGTAGCGTAGGATAGTATAGAGGTCCTTAGTATACTATTCCCTTATATCTAAGTAGATTAGAATATTATCTAGGTATATAATATAGCAGGTATCTAAAAGGTTAGCGAGTATTTAGTAAATATACGCCTAAAAGGTTGCTAGGGTATTTATAAGCCTAAATAGTATTATAATATACTCGAAGTACCTATATTATATTCTAAATACTATTTTCTACCTATTTGCTTTATTAATTATAATTTAGTAGTATACCTCGCTTAAGTTAATCTTAGAGATGAACTTTGCTCTAGCAAGTCTATCTAAAAGCTTGCTAATTAGTAGTAGAGGATAATAGTTCTTTATTATAATTTTATTTAATCCCCTATAGTTTATATATAGTTATAGGCTTCTATTCCTCTTAGGTACGAATAGTACTAGTGCTCCTACGGAGCTAGTTAAGCAGCATATATAGCCTGCTGCCTCTATATCCTAGATATACTCAGCGAGCGTTTATAACTACTCTACTAATATAAGATATATAGGTCTATACGGGGGTTCCTTACTAGGTTTTAGTTTAATATAATATATTACTCCCTTTAGCTTTAGAACTTTCTTTGCATTCTCCTTATTAATAATATTAATAAAGTTTTAAAGTTCCCTAGGAATCTTCTTCTCCTACTTATTATCTAGCAAATCCTTGCTTAAAGATTTTATATCCTTTTTATTAGAGCTTATAATACCTATTAGATATATAATATAAGCTTATTAGCTATTCTCTATAATCTCTTAGGCAATCGCCTCTAGCTTAGCGAGCGAGAGGGGTTTATATAACTAGGTATATATATAGGTATCTATATAAATACCTTCCTATCCTATTAAGTCGTTAGATAAAAGGATATCTCCTGCTCCTTTAGGGCGAGGGCTTATAATAAAAGCTTAGCAAATCTTCTATAAGTAACCCTAAATATCTATAATAAAGATTATAAGCTAGTAGACCTTACCTATAGGCATAGGCTTTCTCTAAAAATCTACTAATTCAGGGGTTATAATACTAGTAGCCTCCTTTAGTTAGAGCCTCTTAATAAGATCTTCTTATATAATATCTATTACTATATAGGTATTTATATTAACCTCTAGTTCGACTTTGCTAGATACTCGGAGCGCTAATACCTATCCCTTAATAGTCTATCCTATTAGAACCGAGGTGATTTCTAGTATAATACCCCTCGGGGTTATATCTATACCTACTTATTTCCTAAGTCTTTAGTATTAATTACGCTAGGTATTATAATTATACTTATCCCGCCCCGTCTTAGGTTTAGGTTCTAATTACTACCCGTTAGCTATGCATAGGTTTCGGTATAGTTAGGGGAGATATAGCTATACCTTTTATAGTTATAGCATTAGGGTCCCCGGGAGTTAGTAGGCATACTACTAGCGCTAAGTATTGCGCAAGCATCTGCTAAGCGGTCGTTCCGGGATGGGGTCTCTAGGCGGCGATCCCTTAAGTCTATTAACCTAGGGGGTTATAAGCTGCTCTTATAAGGGCGGTCTAGAGAGCCTAAGTATAGTTGCTTATATAACTTAGAATAGCCAGCAGACGTTCCCCTATATCTCCTTTCTATAATCTCCTATAATCTCTATATATATAAGGCGATAGTATATGTATTAATATAGTTAATATCCTACTTAAAGAGTTTATCCTTTAGGGTCCTAATAAGGCCCTAAAAGAAGGCGTGCGCTTTTATATTGCTTATGCTCAGCTCGCTAAGTGCTCAGTTAATAGACTCCTATTAAGCCTAATATATAATTAGTTTCTTATTATCTTTCTAATAGTACTATCTTAAGGTATTATAGTAGTTCTATTCTTAAAGCTTAAGTATAATATGCTACCCTCTTATAAAAATTCTGAAGTCTTCTTATTTAGGGTTTATCTAGTTCCCCGACTTATCTATAAGTATTTATTAATAATTCTACTATTCTATTTATAAGGTATGCTCTATTATACTTAAAGCCTATTAGATATACTAGCTATTAGAGCAGGTAGGGCGGTGCTTATAAGCCTCCTTAACTATAATAAGCTAATCTTCCCTTATTATGCTAGTAGATTTGCTAGTAAGGTATGCTATATTATAATTCGGGGGTTTTTTATAAACCTTAGGCGATTGCTTAGCGGGAGCTCGGTTGCTTAATATAGTAATAATTAGCTCCTATTAGTTAGCTATTATAGTTATAATCTATTATATTAGTACTTAGCTAGTTGCTTTATCTAGCCCTCTAGCTTAGGCTAGCCCGTTAGCTATAGCTATAGACGTCTAGCTTATTAGCCTATCCGGTTTATAGGAAGGGGTCTTATAGTCCCTATTCTCCTATATATACTTATTATCTATATAGCGAGCATTTAGTATAAGTAGCCCGTTCTCTTTAGGGCCCCTAGCCTTACTTAAAATATAGCTTCTTACCTCCCCTTATTAGCTCGTATTATCCTCTAATTGCTTGCTAGGGTTAGCTTCTTTATATAGGTTTATACGGGCTATTTCGCTCCGCTCTTAGCGAATATTAGGTATAGGTTCTTTAGCCTAATTAGTAGGCGTTGCTCGGGTGCGTAGTACTATTATTATTATTAACCTTCCTAAAGTAAAGTAGAAGCAAAGAATTATAAAGGTATTAAGGGGCTAAGAGCTATAGTTAGGTTAAATTAATAGCAGAAGTATCTAAAAGGTAGGATTAGTATTATTATACTACTTTTGCTTACTTCCTCTAAGATCCTTTATTTCTAGCCTTTAGCAAGTATTCGCTAGGTCTTTACTATAAGGGTTCTATACCATAGACCTATAGGCCTCTCTATCCCTTTAGCCTATACTAGCTGAGGTGTCTCCGGCTTCTCCGGTCTGGGTGTCCAGTCCCTTACAAATATTCTAATACTACTTAATTAACTTCACCCGCTTCCTTAGTCCCTAAGCTAAAGGGAGTAATATATTATATAGAGCAAAAGCTTACTAAGGAGCTCCTATATAAGCTAATATACCCTATATTAATAGAATAAGTATAAGCCCTCGCTAAATATACTTCGGAAATAGAGGTAGCTAGCTATATCTACTACTCTACTAGTTGTATTAGAATGTAAGGGATTAGGATTACAGCGCCGAGCCGGCGCCGAACCAGCGCCGTGCCTCCGCCGAGGTTTAACTGCATTAGTCAGCTAAGCCCTAAAAAGGGCTCTATGTGCATAAGTAGCTAGAAGGGCTAACTTATCTTCTTAATAATCATTAACCCCTATATTATTACTACTTTTTCCTTCCCTAGCCTAGCTTTTTAAGCTATAACCTTATAATGAGATAGGTATTATCTCATTAATTAGCAGCTAGCTCTAGAATAAGTAGTAATATAAGATCAGGCTGCTAAGGCGTTACTAGCGCCTCCGCGCCTGATGAGTTAAGTGAAGACTTTGCTTCTAAAATTATAAGCCCTGATATAGCCCCTATTGCTAAACTTATTATAACTATTCAGCGCTAAGCTAACTAGAATAATACGCTGATTCGGGCCCTATCCGCGCGCCTTATGCTAATCTCTAAGACCTCCGAGACCTAGGCCTATAAATATAAATACCCTCTAGCATATCCTTATAGAAACCTCGCTAAAGATAGTATGCTAGCTTAAGTCTGCAATTAGCTAATAGTAATAGAAGATAGTAATACCCTCTAGCCTAGAGCCTCTAAGCTATAGAAGATCTATTAAATACCTATAAGAGTAACTACTAGGCTATAAACATAGTAGTATTATTATTATACTAGCTTTACTAATCTAATGTAAGCTAATTCTTCTATATTTATTTACTAAAAATATATTAACCCTAGATTATAGGATTACTAGCTATATAGCCTCCTTAATAGCTTTTGGTAAGAACTTAGCTAATAGCCCCTCTAGTTCCTCGCTAAGTAGGTAGTAATCTACTAAGCCCTTAGGACCCTGGATTTTAAAGAGTCCTAAGCCTAAGCACTTACTTTTTACTTCTAGGTTTTATCCTAGCTTTAATAAGGCCTTAAATACTAGAGGTTTAATATATAGTAGCTACACGCTATAGCTACTATATTAGAGTAGCTATAGGATATATACCGAGAGCGGTATAGCTATAAAGGACTTATAGAGCCCTTAGCGCTACTAGCGCGAGCAGCTACTACTAAGCTAGCCCTAAAGAGGGCTTATTTTAATTATAGCAGCTCTAATACCCTAAGTAGCGCCTGCCTGAAGTATAGCAAGCTAGGCTACTAAGAGGCTAACTACTAGGCTAATCTATAGTATAAAGAGTGCTATAAGAAGAGCTACCCTATTAATTAGTGCTATATCTGCTAGTAGGTCGCTAGGCTCTTAGTAGGCTTAGGCAGCCCCTGCATAAGTATAAAAGCTATATAGGTATTATACTTAATACTAGATATATTACTAATAGGTGAGATTATAGGTATACCTGCTATAGGAGGTATATAGATTAGGAAGGATAGCGCTTTTAAGCTATATTTATTAGAAGATAAATAAACTGCTACTACTAAGCCCTTAGATATTAGTAGGCAAAGCTTGCTAGTATATAGGTAAAAGACCTAAAGCTAGGCAGAAGCTAATAGCGCGTAGGTGCAAGACCTGAGGCTATATAGAAGAGGCTAGCCTGCTAGCGCGTAGGTATAAGACCTAAAGCTGCGTGGAAGATAATAGACCGCCGAGTGCCCGGGGGGCCTCTAGCGAAGCTGATAGCGCATAGGTGCAAGACCTGAGGCTATATAGAAGAGCCCGCTAGCGCATAGGTAAAAGACCTGAAGCTGCGCGGAAGATAATAGAGCTACTAAGTGCCTAGGGGGCCTCTAGCGAAGCTGATAGCGTGTAGGTGCAAGACCTGAGGCTATATAGAAGCTAGCCTAGCCTACTAGCGCGTAGGTGAAAGACCTGAAGCTATGCGGAAGATAATAATAGAGTTGCTAAGTGCCTAGGGGGCCTCTAGGGAAGCTATAGTAACTAGGTGAAAGACCTGAAGGCTTAGATATAACTAATTATAAGCGCTAAAGAGGGTTTAAATCCCTATATAAGCAGGAATTTTTATAGATTATTAGACTTAGAGACTAAGCCCTCTAGAGGGGGGTTAATTATAAGGGATTAGGATTATAGCGCTAAGCTAGCGCTAAACTAGCGCTAGGCCTCTGCTAAGGTTTAACTATATTAGTTAGCTCAGCCCTACCAAGGGCTCCGTGTGTATAAGTAGCTAGAAGGGCTAACTTATCTTGTTAATAACAATCAACCCCTATCTTACTGCTACATTTTCCTTCCCTGGCCTGGCTTTTTAGGCTATCCTCACATAGAACACTAGTCCTATGTATACCTAAGAAGAATAGTAGCTTATAACTATATATAGATATTAAAGAATTAAATAAAATTATAATAAAGACCTAGTATTCTCTCCTATTAATTAGTAAGCCTTTAGATAGGCTTACCAAAGCGAAGTTTATCTCTAAGATTAATTTAAGTAAAATATACTATTAAACTATACTTAATAAAGTCGATAAGTAGAAAACTATATTTAGAACTTAATATAAGTATTTTAAGTATATTATAACCCTAATTAAGCTTATCAATACCTTAATACCGTTCTAAGTATATGTTTACTAGATACCTATTAACTTATTAAATATATACTATATTATATACCTAGATAAGATTCTAATCTACTTAGATTCTAGAGAATAATATATAAAAAACCTCAATATAGTCCTATACTACCTAAGGGCTACTAAACTATTTATAAAGCTAAAGAAGTATAACTTTTAATAAATAGAAGTAGACTTCCTAAGGTTCTATATTACCTAAGATAATATTAAGAAAGACTTAAAATAGATCTAAGGAGTTACTAAATAGTTAGTATTAAAATCTTTTAGAGATATTTAAGTATTCTTTAGCTTCTATAACTTCTACTATAAGTTTATACTAAGGCATTCCTATATTATAGCCCCTATAAGTAGTATACTTAAAGGGAGCTAGAATAATATAAAATTAGGAGCCTTTATCTAGATAGGGGAGATATAAGTAATATTTAAAATACTTTAGAGAGTATTTACTAAAGCTCTAATACTAAGATATTATAACCTAATACTAGAAATAGGAGTTAAGACTAATATATCTACTTAAGTAGTATTTAGTATACTTTCATAGAAGTATAATATAGTCTAATACTTAGTAGCCTTTTAGTTAAGAAAACTATTAGATATAGAGAGGCGCTAGACTATAGGGCAATAAGAACTTCTTATTATTATAGAGAGCTTAGATTATTAGGTATAATACCTATAAGGACTCTTTAAGAAATTCCTAGTACCTATAGACTATATTATACTAAAGGAAGTACTTATTACACCTATATAGGATATTTATAGAAGACTTGCGCGATAGGTATATTGCCTTTTAGCTTATAGCTTTAAGATCTAATATAGATTAGGGGTAACTAACCTAGTAGATAGACTATTGCGACGCCCTAACTATATAGTAGAAGATGCTAAAGAAGATAATATATTCCCTACCCTTAGTAAGAAGCTTAGGCTTATTAGCTAGCTTTTAGTAACTAATTACTTATATATTGCTAAGTAACAAGCAGAAATAATAGCTATAAAGACTTATATCTAAGCTATTTAGCGAAGTATTTAAGAACCTTACTAGAGGGCTAGCTCTAAGGTTAAGGGATCCAAAGCCTTATGTTAGTATCACCCAATAAAGAGTACTAATACTTTATTATATAATACCAAATATATTAGTATCATTACCCGCTCTAAAATATATATGGGTATTATACTAACTACTCTATAACAGAATAGCAATATACTAGAGGACTTAGGGGGAGTTAAGGTTACTATATTGGATTAGTATATCCTATATACTATAATATGCCTAAATTAGGGCATATAGGGGTAAATAAGATAATAGAACGTAGTCTATAGAGGTTTTATTAGCTATACTTAATAGAGGATATATAGGAATATATTGCTACGTACCCACGCTACTAAGGGGTATATATATCATAATATAAACTATATAGGCTATTATAAATATTAGAACTATTTATATACCCCTTTTAGTAGATCTCTCTAGACCTTCTTACTGGCTTACTAGAGAGTCGCTAGGATAATAGAGTTATATATAATATACTTCTAGTAATTATATACTAAATAAATAAGGTAGCCTAGTACCTAGTAACTACTAAATACCTAGATAATGTAGGCTTAATATAAATCTTATACTAAGAGATTAAATACTCCCATAATATACCTAAAGCTATTATTAGTAACTAGAATAAGCTAATTACTAGCTAGTTCTAGTAAGACTAGACTAAGGCTTAGGATATAAAAGGCTAGCTTTCTATAGCTTACTATCTATAGATAGATAGCTAGATAGAGAGAACGTACTAAATACTAACTATATACCTTATAAGGTTTAGTAAAGGCTTATGGGACTAGTAAGTAATATAGTTAGTTAAAGCTAAGTTCTTATATAATAATAGTAAATATATTATAATTAGTATATCTCTATTTAAGGTATTAATAGGGTACTACCTTAAACTAATCAGTTCCTCCTTACTAAATATAGAGATTAGAACCTAATGGGTTAAAGAGAGGCTTAAGAAGCTAATAGCGGTTTACTAAAAGATACCTAAGAACTAGTAATATATAACTAAGGTTTAGATTAAACATAAATTTACTAAAAGAAAGGTATAATCCTATAATATTAGAGATATTATTAAACTCTCTATAAAGAACTTCTATTTTATAAAGGGTTAGCAAAAGCTCGCCCTATAATTTATTCCTATACTAGTAATAAAGGTTATAAGCCCTAATACCTATAGAGTATAACATCTAGAGAGGTATAATAAACTATATCATATCTTCTCTATTGCCTTATTTAAACTATAGTATAGCTAAAAGCTCACTAAGGGATAGCTCCTAGACCTTAAGAAAGCCCTAAGGAATAAGAAGTTAAGGATATTATATTATAAATTGAAGTACTAAAGGGCCCCTTATATTTAGTTAAGTAGAAGGGCTAGCTAATAGGGTATAATACCTAGGAGCCTAAAGGATACTTAGCAAACGCTTTATAAAACCTCGCTAGATTTAAGAAGTAATAATATAAGTTATATTATAAGTAAGATAATAAGTAATATAGAGTAATAAGAAAGTTAATTAACTATAGGATACCTAAAACGCTAGAGAAAACTCCTAGACCCCCCTATAAAAGTAATATAAGAACCTATAGGTATCTAACTATATACTCCTATAGAAACCTACTATATACTCACTATGGCTTTACTAATCCTACTACTTATTATTACTATTATTACTACTATCTTTATTACTATTACTACTAGTATTACTTTTATTACTCGAGCTATTACTACCTATAGTACTATTATTACTATCCTAGGGATTATTACTAAGCCTGTTAAAGTCGCTCTTATCGCTTTCCTTTATATTTAAGAATATATCTCAATTACTATAATTAACTAGATATTAATAAACTACTACTAAACCCTTATTAACCTATTTATAAGAATTAGGCTAAGGCATAAGACTATTACTAATTATCTTATAAATAGGAATAGGGGTATAGTACCAAGCTTTATGGAGTATATAAGCACTTTAGATCTTTAAAGGCTCTTATAAAGGAAGTAAGGCTATATAGGTATTATTCTTTAAGAGTTATATTATTAGAATATTAGTAAATATATTAAGAAACTTAGCCTACTTAAAGACATAAGTTGTTTATATAAATAAGCAGAAACGATATTATTAATATACTTTATAATCTTATCTATTAGGTCCTAATCCCTATTTTAGCAAGCTACCTATAAGTATATATTAATAAGAAAGGTAAAAGTAAAGATAACTATAGGGTAAAACTTATATATAGTAATATTCAAAGATATGCCTAAGCATAGGTAGTAGTACTCTCCCTAATATCTATAGTAATTAACTAGTTTTTATACTACTTAGTACCCTATTTAAGACTAGCGGGGTTTATTAACTACTTATAGAGACTTAGGAGAAGGGCTTAACTCTTCTCTATAGCTATAAAGATAAAGAGAATCTTATATTGATTATACCTATTAACTATAATCTAGTAGGTATAATACTTAACCTAGTTCTAATAGTAATAGGTAGAAGTAATAGGATAGGTAGAGATCTAGAAGTAAGAAAGTTAGCCTATACCTTCTCTAAACGCTCACTAAACTTACCCTATAGCACTTAGTACTATAAGTCTAATATAACCTATATATATAGTAGCTATTATAGGTATAGGTGTAAATAACTAGGGTGCTCTTATAAAGCTGTAGCGCGTAGCTAATATAAGGCTTATTACTACCTAACTGGTTATACTAGCGTATACTATTACTAAGCTTAGAGTTATTAGGGCTATAGTTGGCGAGCATTTAGGTAATAAGGCTCTTAGTATATATAATATTAAATAGGAAGTATTATAAAAAGGGGATTAGTCTATAAAGAGTTGGTAAAGCCTAGATAATATAAAGCTAAAGATAGATATATTATAGTAAAGAGGAAAAGAACTAACCCTAGGGTAGAAAAAAGCTATTACTTTATAGAGGATTATAAGGCTTTATTAAATAATTATACAAGTAAGTATAACTTTAGATAATATAAATAATAGTTATTTGTTATAATGAGCTACTAAAGAGGAGGAGGTAGATATAGTAAGTTAATAATAGTAATTATTATTTAACTTACTTAATAGCCTTATAATATACCTATTTAGAAGGGGGATAATAGTTCAAAGAACAAAGCTATTATAAAGGTTATTATAAGGATATTATATTAAGAAGGCTTACTAGACAAAGAGCGAGAATAAGATAAAGAATAAAGCTATTATAAAGGCTATTATAAGGATATTATATTAAGAATGCTTATTAGATAAAGGGTAAGACTTTAGGGAATAAGAGCTATAAATACTAACTAATTACCTCCCCTTAAAAGAAAGAATAAGAGCCTCTTAGAATAGCTCTAAATATAGAAGATATAAGGACCTAAAAGGAAAAAGGGTCTTATATATAGCAAAATCTTTGAGCTATTAGTAATAACTATAAGACTAAAATAATAATAAAACTCTTAGCGAATATATAGTAGATACCTATATTATAAAATAATAGAGAAGAAAAATAATAGCTATACTAGACCTAGTACCCTAGACTTATAATAGGGATTATTATAATTAGAAAGGGGATAATTATAAGGGAATTAGATATATAGAATAAGGAAGCTTAGGAATAGCTTAGGTAATAGAGGCTAAAGGGATAGAGAGGCCTATAGGTCTAGGGTCTAAAACCCTCTATAATAAGAACTTAGTAAGGACCTACTAAAGGTTAAAAAAGAGAATCTTAGGAGAAGCAAGTAAAAGTAGTATAATAATACTATACCTACTTTTTAGGTACTTCTTCTATTAGGTTAATCTAACTATAGCCTATAGCCCCTAATACCTTTATGTTTCTCTATATAGAGAATAGGGTTAGGATGTTTTATAGATATAGCTAAATAAGGTATTTAGTCTTTTATTATCTTTTCTCTACTTATATAACTAGTTATCTTTCTATTATTCTTTCTTTAATTTAAATAGCTCGTATATATTTTAAAACTACTAATCCTTAGCTACTTATTAATCAGTAATAATTTAAAAAGATAGAATTATAATTACGTTAGTATACCTTCTTATTAATTAAGGGTAACCCCTAAGTTAATAGAGTTATAAGTATCTTTATTATTATTTATGGATAGAACATAAACCTAAATCGTACTATGTAATAATACTGCTACCGTTTAAACTAGGTATTATTGTCTATTAGCTTTATTTTATCCTCTAGTTCTACTATATTAGGTTATATTATTAACTTTCCGCTATGCTAAGTATTTACTAACAGTACGGCTCTATAGCTAATATAGAGACTAACATATTACCTTAAGTCTCGCGCTAGATTTAAAGTAATTCATTTCTGCTGAGACCGACACAGTCCTTCTCGAGGAGAAGTTATTATCTCAGGGAGGGGACAGTCTCGACGCTAACCTGGCCAACGGCCAGTGCCTTATGCACGTCGACGCCAAACTAACGTCGCTTTCGGAGAGGAAGTCAGTTTCTAACGCATTGGGGAACCACCTCTTCGACATCTACAAGAGACACTTCCGCCTTCATATAGCCTACGTTGGTGCGGAGGGAAATGTTCTTATGGAGGTGAAGAGCTCTTTTAAGAGTAAGTTGCGGTTCTGCTGTTCTCCCCCGTTCTACCATCCGCCACCTGCACCTCCTCCAAACTGCCAACCCATATCATAACATAGAAAGCTGACGGAAGTTCTTTTTATCCCATTAAACAGTCATCGGCGCCAAGGCGACTGGCGTTAAAGTAACCACCCCTCCTTCACAACAACAACAACAACAACAACAACAACAACAACAACAACAACAACAATAATAATAACAACAACAATGTCGATGTTTCTCTATATGGAGAACATGGTCACGGAATCTTATGGGCGTTATCAGATAGTAGATTCAGTCTTTCGTCTTTTCCCCACTTTCAAGTTAATTTATTGCCTTTCTATCTTTTTTCCTTCTATTTTATTCCAGATAGCCCGTATATATTTTAAAGCTTTTAGTTTTTAGCCTGTTATTAATTAAAAGTGATTTAAAAAGGTAGAAACATAGCTATATCAATATAACTATCCTTAATTAAGGATAACCCAGAACTCAATAGAGTTATAGGATTCTTCGGTGCTATTTGTAGACGGAATATAGCTTAAAACCTCCTGCACGACAATATTCCTAATCTTAAAACGAGGTGTAATGTCCGCCGCTTTCACTTTGCCTTCATCTTCGAATAATTAGTTTACTTCTTCGACGTCAGCCGTTCCAAGTGTTCGAAAATAGTGTGGCACTCAGCCAATATAGAGGCTAATTTATTACCTTAAGCCCCCCCGCCAGGGATAGTATTATCATGGAATTCATTTCTGTCGAGACCCCGACAGTTATCCTCGAGGAGAATCTATTCTCGTTGGGAGGGGACAGATTCGACGTCAGACCGCGACTGAGCTTAGGTTATAACCAACTAGGAGGGTGTCATAAGGGTGGTACGGTGCAGAGTGAAAGAGTTAGTATAGGTAGGTGCAAAGTTATAACGTTTATTCTTCTCTAACCCCCTAGTCTACTATATAAGGGTGCGTGAGGATTAGAGGACTTATATAGGGAGCTACCCGGTGCCCCCTACCTATAGACTTCCCTAGGATAGCCTATTACCCGGGGCGCTACTAGTATTCCCCTCCTACGGACTCCTAGCGTAGCCCGTTATCTGAGGCGTTACTTAGTATCCTCCTTCTATAAACCCCTATAGGGTAGTCCGGTATATCCTTTCCCCTATGATCTTATCTAGGCTTATAATACGATCCCCCCTCCCTAAACTAGTCTATCCTTAGACTAGGCTATTCTATAGTTATCTAGAGGGTACCTAGTGCCTACCTAGTTGCTTCCTATAAGCCTTCTTAGTTTATAGTTCCTATAGGTCTAGAATTCAGCATCCCTAGGTCTAGCTATATAACTCTTCTTTAAATAGCTAGGTAGCTTAGAGGAGTAGTTAGCTAGTAGTAGGGTATATTATCCTCTACCCTAGCTACTCTTATAGCTCTATACCTAGGTATTAAGGGACTTTATAGATTAGAGAAGCTCAGAGGAGCAGTTAGCTAGTAGTGAGGCACCTATCCCCTACCCTAGCTACTCTTATAGCTTTCCATATAAATAGTTTAGAGAAGCTTAGAGGAGCAGTTAGCTAGTAGTAAGGCACCTGTCCCCTACCCTAGCTACTCTTATAGCTTTCTATATAAAAAGAAAAGTAATTAGAAGCGCTTAGAGGAGTAGTTAGCTAGTAGTAAGGCACCTATCCTCTACCCTAGCTACTCTTATAGCTCTCTTCCGAAAAGTCATAGCTTAGAGGAGCTCAGAGGAGCAGTTAGCTAGTAGTGAGGCATCTATCCTCTACCCTAGCTACTCTCATAGCTCTCTATCTGCTACCCAGTAGTTATCCGGATACCTACAGCCAAATTCCCTCGCGAGGGTTATTCCTTCCTTCGTGGGGTTACACCCAAACGCATTATTATTCGGGCTCGTTTTTATCGCCTCGTTAGAGGGCCTTCGGGCCAGTGAATTGAAATACCCAGCCGGCGTGCCTTATTTCTAACTACCTACTAGTTACCCGTTAGATCATATAGGGATCGTGATATTTCTGCCTATAATTTAGCTTTATAGTCGTTTCATAAATCGATAGATATATTATGTTGCGGTTCCTATGAATTATCTAGTTTATTATAGCCCTTCTATTTGATGAGGTACTAACGGTTCTATCTAGGATCCCTATAGGTGATGATATGGTCTACTATATAGATATTATTATTATCGTCGTTAATTGGGATTTCTCGTGGTAGGATAGCTAAGTTAAAAAAGGGTTCTAATTATATAAGCGCGAAAATATTATAAATTCGGTAGTTTTTATCTATTTATAGCTTATATGCTCATCCCCTATTAATTACCTATTAGATCCTGAATAGGCCTAGGTATTTATTAGAAAGTTTTCGAGAAGGCTGCCTTTGCTTAATGTTTTTAGTTAAAAGTAATATAAGGTCTCCTATAGCGAAAATAATAGGGGTCCTCCTCTGATTATAGAATTTGCTATATTTTTCATTATATTTATGAAGTAGGTTAGTAATAGCTAACCTCTAGGTGAGTAGACCTAGAACTCTATCGTTTACTACTAGGATTATTAAAACTTTTTATTAGGGTTCGATATTATTAGGTCTGCGGGGAGAATATCTTATTAGTAGTTTAGCGGGTAGTGTCTTAGTAGCCTCATAGTAGGAGTTATTATAAACAAATTGAGCTAGGTCGAGCTATATTGCCTAATTATCCTAGTTAATATTATAGAAAGCTTATAAAAAGTGCTCGATGCTCTGATTTTAGCGTTCTATTTAGCTATCGGTTTGAGGGTAAAAGGCGGTATTGAGTTTCCTCCTAATAACTAGTAAGTAGCATACTTTAGCCTAAAAATTGCTAGTAAATAGCGATCCTCGGTTGGATATAATAGCTTCTAGGAGCCTGAATATGAGGAAAATATATTTAGTGAATAGTGCAGCTAACTTATTAGCTATAAGTAACTCCCTGGTAGGGATATATAGGGAGTATTTTATAAATCGGTTGATAATGATAAGAATGCTATCATAAGGCTTGTTCCCTATTGTGAGGGATAGCAGCAATTTAGTAATAAAGTCGATCGATATTTATTAAAAGGGTCGGGTAGGTACTAGTAGGGGTGCAAGTTCGCTATATAGGAGGTAGTATCTCAGTTTCGTATGCTAACACGTTATATACGTCTTAATATATTCCTTTATATCGCTCTTCTGCGAATTCTAGAAAAACGACTTCCTAATCCTCTTTAGTGTCTTAATAACCCCCTAGTAACCTCCGGATAGTTTATTATAGAACGCTCTAAGGACTTCTTTCTGAAGCGGGTGGTTATTAGGAATATATAAGCCCTTATAGTATTATAGGGTACTAGTATTATCTAGTGACTACCTTATCCCTTATTATGCTTACTCCTTATTAATATAAAAGGGGTCTTTCTATTAGGCTATCTTAACTTAGTCCTAAAGCGAGGGTGCAAATTATTTAGGGAAGGTATTTAATAGTTAAGCGCTTTATTATCGCCTAGTACCTACCCTCTAAATAGTAGGTTAGTTAAACCGTTATAGAAAGTCCTATAGGAGCGAATCTCTAGCTTCCTCGATCTCTATATCCTTAGGGGTATAGTTAGGTCTTTATAAGAGGCTATTAGCTAGGTTATAGCGACCTGGCTAGTACTCGATTTCGAAGTCGAATATCGATAGGTCCTATAATAGCCGTGTCTAATAGCTATTAAGCATCTTCTTATTAGCGAGGTACTAGTAACCTAGGTAGTTAGTAATAAACTAGATATAGTGCTAAGAGTAAAGTAAATAGTGCTGCTACCTCACTGCTACCTCCCTAATAGCTAGTAGCTCTACTTCTAGCGTGCTATACTATAGTTGCACGCCCTTAAGCTTCTGAGATATAAATGCTACTAGTCTCTATACATCGCTCTCTAGCTAGCTTAATATTGCCCCTATTATAAAGTCTAATACGTCGGTTTTAACGCGAATTAGGAGCGTAGGGTTGAAGTATTATAAAATAGGTGCCTCTATAAATGAAGCGCGGAGCTAATAGAAGGTAACTAGTGCCTTATTAGTTATAACTAGTTATCCTTTAGCTATATTAGCAAGTCGGTTAGTAAGCGGGCTATAGATTTTGGAGTAATTCTTAATAAACCTCCTATAAAACCCTATAAATCCTAGAAATTGCTGAATTTATCGTATTATAGTAGGTACTAGCTACTTAGCGATTGCCTAGACCTTCTCTTATTCTATAGCAATACTATCTAGTAAAACCATAAACCTAAGAAAGTTAATCTATTCCTTATGGAATTCGCACTTATCGGGGTTCGCATAGAGGCTATTAGCTTCTAACCGGGTGAGTACCTGCCTCACCGCCTCTATATACGAGTCTATATTATTAGTAAATATCAAAATATTATCTAAATAAATAATGCAAATAACGTTAACTAGGCCTATAAGTAACTCGTTAATAAATATCTAGAAGGTAGCGGGTGCGTTAATAAGCTTAAATAGCATAACGTAATATTTATAGTAACTATATTGCATATAGAATGCTATCTTCTATTCGTCTCCCTCTTAGATCCTCACCTAGTAGTAGGCGTCTTTGAGGTTAAGCTTTATAAAGTACTTCGCTTAAGAGAGCTGATTAAGGATTTTATTAATTAAGGGGAGAGGGGTGCAGTTCTTAGTAGTTACCTAGTTAAATCCCTAGTAGTCTATATATAACCTTAACTTACCCCCCTTCTTCAGGATAAATAGGATTAGCACCCCTACTAGACTTATTAATAGGCGAATCCATCCCTTCTATAGGGCCTTATAGATATAATCCCTCAACTCCTCTAACTCCTTCTTAGCTAGGGGGTAGATCGGTCTAAATAGGGGCTTAATCCCAGGCTCTAGGTTAATAGGGTAGCTCCTAGTAGTTCTAAACTCCGGTATAGTTCCTACTAGGTTAATATTAAATACCTTTTCAAAATCCTAGTACTCCGGTGGGATCTTCGATTTAGTATCCTTAGGCTCCTAGTAGGTAGTAGTTAATATCTAGTTAATCTATAGTACCCCTATAAGTACTACTCTTGCTTCATTTTCAACGCGCTTAAGCTCTTTTCTAGTTATAATAGGGCGAATGCTCTTTTTATATAGGGGAAAGGTCTAGCCTAACTCCCTCTAATTAATATTAGGGCACTCCGATATATACTAAGGGATCCCTAGGATAGCGTTATAGCTATTACTATTACTAATCCTGAAATTATATGAAACTATCCGCTAGATGCCTACACTATTAGTTATTCGGGTAACTAACTTCTATATGCCGTAGTTAGGTCCCTTGGACGCCTATATTCCCCTTATAAGTTCTAAGTTATTAGCTTCTAGTTAGGTATCGTTTATAACCCTCTAGTCTATAATATTCTTATTAGCTCTATAATTAATAAGCATAGTACTAGTCTTCCAGCTACTTGCAACCCGGACCTATATTATTATTTCGAAGCAACGTAGCTAGTCGCTATCCTACTGAACCGTCCGCGTGGTTACCTAGTTCTCCTCTAGTTATTCGCTAGGGCATGGTTTGCCTTCGTGGCGCGTATAGCTGCATTTCTTATAGTATAGGTACCTTAGTGAGATATAGCCTTTCCTATTATAACTATAATAGATAGTTTCCCTCTTAGTACCCTGTGACGAGTCCTTAGTAGGCTCCTAGTGGGTACTAGTAGAGGTATTAGTATAGCTGCGGTCCCCCTTTATAGTCTCGGTCCGCTCCTCTGGATTAGTGGCTTAGCCCTCTAGTTGTTATCCCTTGTAGTTAGTCCTCTAGTCCCTTATTAGTAGCCTATATGCTTATATATTAATTATAAGTTCGGCGTTCCTAGCCCTTGCGTTAAGTTCGAGCTGCGATTTTAGTAATCCATTCGCTATAATATAGTATTAGAGCTTAGGGTCTAACCTAGCTACTACGTTAGCTACCCGGATCCCCTCTAGTTATTAGTAGGGGCTCTCCGCCTTAATCCCTTTATAGTAATTAATGAAGTTCTAGTATGATTATCCCGGTTGCTAGTAGGCCCGTTCAAGCTGAGTTTATATACTAAGGATCCTAGACCCCTTATTAGCTACGCTATTAGTTAACTAGTCCTCTATCGATATCTAAGTAATATCCTTCGCCTTATTATTATATCTAATAGAAAGGTATAAGGTCTATTGCTTTACTACTAATCCTTCTAGGCACCTAGTAGTATATAGCACCTTCTTAAGGTCGGAGGTAATCTTATTTATTTCAAATCGCGCATCGAGGTTAAATATAAATTAATTATAGTTAGTCTAGGTGCCCCCTTTATACCTAAGCATCGGGAGGTGCTTCCCCTAAAGTTCCGACTAATACTTCTTCACCTCGGGGTTGCTACTAATAACTACCTAGTAAGTAGTAGGGTTATCTATTAGGATTAATAGTTAGCTAGCCCTTAAGGCCTTAAGATATTCTTATTTATACTTTAGTTAATTCTTCTTTTCTTCCTCCTTAATAAGGCGATCTAATTCAGCCTCTATTAATTAATTAACTAGTTCCTTACTAGTACTCTCTTCGTTATTCCGATCGATAGGTATCTTATCCTAAGTTTAGCTATTTAGTAGCTCCCGTCTAGCGGGGGATCTCGCCTCCCTAGTAGACCTACGGGTAGGTATCGTTATTATACGTAGTACTGCTCTAACGGTTTACACCCCTATTAACATAGGTAGAGAGAAGAACGTATTATAAAGGTGGTATAGTATAGAGTGAAAGAGTTAGTATAAGTAGGTATAAAGTCGTAACGTTTATTCTTCTCTAACCCCCTAGTCTACTATATAAGGGTGCGTGAGGATTAGAGGACTTATATAGGGAGCTACCTAGTGCCCCCTACCTATAGACTTCCCTAGGATAGCCTATTACCTGGGGCGCTACTAGTATTCCCCTCCTACGGACTCCTAGCGTAGCCCGTTATCCGAGGCATTACCCGGTATCCTCCTTCTACGGACCCCTATAGGGTAGTCCGGTACGTCCTTTCCCCTACGATCTCATCCAGGCTCGTGACAGAGGGCTATTCCGTGACAAACTTTGTAATATGCTCTTTTATATACAACCCTCGGATCGTCTTCAATTGTACATATTTACGAACCTGCTTGTGTTGAGTATACGACTCATCTTATTACATATACACCAACCAGAGTGATTAGTAGCAGGCCATCAAATTCAGCGCTGTTATAGATCAACCTCAGCTACCTGTTAGCAGAAAGCTTTACAGTCGGATACCCGACTGTAACAACGCAATTCAATCTCACGGACAAACTACAATGGTTGAGGGGGGAGACTGAAGGTGGTCTGATATTTGTACTACCTAGTCATATCCGTGCACCTAGTTTAACTCATACGCAAGGGTACTACGTGTGCCACTAGCGGTGCAACATGTAACGAAATCGTGCCAAGCCTTGTCATTCCGGCCCGTACAACACTAGATGGACGTGATTAGCCTTTTTTTTATCAATGCTGATGACAAGTGACTTACAAATGGTCCTTTGGGATCGTCATAGTATGCTGTTCCATCGCCACAGCAACTTGTAGTATATCCTGTATTTCTGTAATAGCCATTCTTGTCCTTTTCCTCACATCTCACAGCCATAATCTCAAGAGTCGCGCAGTCATTAGTAGTTGTTGCAGCTACTAATGTAGGTAAGACCCTAGTCATAGTTAGGGAGTCCAAAAGCGACGGAGGTTGCAGAGTAGCCTACAATGAAACAAAGATGCACTGAACCAACTTAGAAGCCATTTGGAGTGTACGCAGTATTTAATAATGAAAAAGCTTTTTCTTAGTAGAGGGAAAGGGCAAAGATAATAGATTGGCTTGTAGGGTGGAGGCCTTAGTAGTGTTATATAATACTAAACAGAATTGGTGGGGAGGCGAAATTTTAGAGTTTCTAGGGACTGCGGCATTTTTAGGCCGGCCTCTTTTCCTGAAAAGAGTTATTAAATTATAGATTAAACAGCCCTAGTAACCAAAGTTTGTAGCGAAAACTCTTTTTTAGTGTGAAGGAGCGGGTCCCACTTTGGTCATAGTGCTGCAGCCAATAGCATCTCAGCCTTCAGCGCATACAGGCGCGCGTGCGCACGCAGAGGCGCTACCAATCAGGGTTGCAGGTTAATCATTAATCCCTGCTGATTTTTTCCACCTCGAGCAATTAAATTTATGCTTTCTTAGGCTAAAGTGATTGAATTTCGCTTATAGTAGTGTTCTCTATAGAAATATTAATTAATTAGCTCTAAAACAGCTCTAAATTAAGAGTTAGAGCTTTATAAGTTACCTCTTTAACAATTTAGTACTCTAAGTCAATTAACTCCTTCTCTACAAGGAAGTTATATATTACTTTTAGTAGTAGCTATAAATAGCCTCCTTTTTAGCTTTGAATATAGTTTAAAATATAGCTATTTATATAAATAAATATTAACTTATTAGCTAGAGTTAAGTGTAATGAGTTATAAGTAGAGTTATATGTAAAATTAAGTATTAAAAAGCTCCTGTCTAATAATACTAAAGTTATAAGAGAGTATCTATTATATGAGAGGGGCTAAACCTAACTTATTATACTCTACCTAAACCTATATTATAATAGCGCTTTAGTAAGGCTCCTAAAGGTTAGAGAGAGAGTTAAAGAGAGGCTTAGTACATATATAGAGGTTAGGTATTTTAATATAGTAATAGTAGTATTATATAGCTATAGGTACTACCTTCTTAAGCTACTTAAAAATAATAAACTACTTATTATACCTAATCCTCCTACTAATATTAGTAGGTATAAGAGCTATAGTAATAAAGTTAATTTTAATACGTTACTTCGCTTAATAGGCTTTAAAGATCTTAAATACTTTCTTATACTTAATATAGTATAGGTTAGCTATATAGTAATCCTTAAACTACCTATAAATACCCTCTTATTAAGTAAGTAAATAGCTAATATTACTTTCATTTACTTTAGAAGTCTTAATTGCTATAGTAATAGTCTGTGATATAGATATAATAGCCTCTACTCTTTTCTACCAGAATTTATCGCTAAGGATATTTATTAGTATAGTAGTTCGTATAATAATACTATCCCTCGAGGTATTATATTAAGGGGTAATATTAAGTAAGTAGATATATATAAGTAAGGTAGCTTTAGAGCTTAGACGTAATAAGAGGTACTACTCTATACTCCCCTATTATATAAAAGAGGAAGTAATAAGAGCCTATAGCTTACTATATATTATAACTTATAGGTCTTAAAGTTAGGCTAATTATAACTATAAGGTCTAAAGGTAGGTAACTACCCTCTAGCCTATTTTAGTAGCTATACGCTAGTTAGATATATATTTGATAAGATCACTAATAAGAAGGTTTAATCTGTAAGAGTTATAGAGTAATAAAAAGACATACTTAAGCTTAGGTATATAGGCTAGCTCCTAGTATAAAGCCCTTATTGAGTTATTTATATCTATTATAAAGGTATTAATCTTATAAAGCTATAGAATACTATTAATAGTAATAATATCTTATAGGATTAGAAGGAGCTTTTTAGTACTCTATTTAGCCCTATAAGAGCGGTTACTAGTTACTACTATATACCAAAAGAACATAGCGCTATTAAGTAGAATTATAGAGATATTAATAATATAGTTATAAATACTATTATTAGAGCTATTAAAAGTTATATTAATATAGAGCGAACTATTAATAGTGGACTTAACCTTAATATAGTAGTTGCTATAGACCTAAGGGAGGAGGGTATTATAGAGTCTACTATAAGTAGGCGGCTACCAACTAAGTTAAAGGGCTTAAATAGAGTCGGTAGTATAGTAGTTTTTAAAGTATATAAGTAGGTACCTATTAGTAAATATAGTAACTACTACTATATTACGGTTAGTATTATGGTTAGCTATCAGATAGTAGGTTTCTACTAATAGAAGCTAAGGGATAACGCATAGTAATAGTATAGTCTTGCTAGTCTGCGTTACTGGGGTAGATTAGGGATTAAAGGCTATAGTAACTAGTCATAGACCTCGTAAAGGGGTGCGTAATATGAGATAGGCTAAGAGTATCCTAGGGATAATGATAAAGTTAATTATCAAAGGTTATTACGACATATTAGAAGTAGATAGACTAGGGTAGCTTCGCAAGCACTACTAGCGCCTAGAAGATATTTATATATGGGATAATATAGGAATAATAGGACTTACTTAGTATAGAAGAACTCTAGGATAAGTTATATAATAATAGGATAAGGAGATTATATTAGATTGAAATAATCTAATAAGGACTCTAAGTAAAAGGATTAGTTTAGATTAGAATAACTAGAAATAATCCTTAATAAAGGTATGGTTTATATGTAGGAAAGATTTAAGTCCCACTTAAGAATAGATTCTTATAGATCTTTAGTAATTAACTTTATAATTCTAAGATACTCCTAGCTTATTTTATATTATATACTGCTTTATAAGGAGTATAACTAATTACTATAGCTTTTAATCCCTAATCTACTCTAGTAATATAGACTAATAAAACTGCATTATTACTGAGTATTATCCCTTAGCTTCTGTTAATAGAAACCTAATATTAGATAGCTAACTATAATACTTTAATTACTCCTATTTAATAAGTTAATCTTTAATACCTATTAATAGTATTATAATAATATATCCTCTCGCGCTTTACTTATAAACCTTACTCCTAGTTTCTCTACTAACCTAGGATATTAGTATATTAATACTATAGCTAGAGTACTTAAAGATACTAAAATAAGAGATAATAATTCTAATAAAGTGGATACTCCTTAAGAATAGCTTTAGAAAGACTATTAAAACCTAAGGAAAATATAGGCCCTATTTAATAAGAGTACTAATTTATTTAAAGAATTTAGCGAGCTTTTAAAACCTCTTAAGCGTAGTCTATTAAGTTTAAGTATTAAGATTAGAAATCTTAAAATACTCATAATACCTAGCTTGTAAGTATTAATAGATATAAGAAGCTTAAGCTTAACTTATTTAAATCTTTTAATACTACCTTAGGATAACCTAAAAGATTCCTAATTTAAATTAAAAGCTATTAGGATTTCTATTATAATAGCTTCTATAGTAAAGTTAAGAAAGTTAGATATATTTTGATTTTCCTTAAGAAATAAACCTTTTAGTAATTAAAATCTTTCCTTCAAGAATACTTAGCTAAGGAAATATTAAATATATATTCTATAGAAGTATAGGAAATTTCTATTAGCTCCTAGGGTTTTAAAGACGTCTTAAAGTCCCTATTCTAAAACCCTAATAAGAAGTAATAAGTAGAGTAAGACTTACTTCGCTATAAATAAACTAGGTAAATTAAATGTTTATACTATAGAATTCTAATATATCTATATATAACTCGACCTAACTAATAAAAGTAAGATCTTTATATTCTATATTAATCTTGAGAATAAAGTTGGAAATAGAATTAGTAAGGTCGACTAACTTAATAACTTTCTTTAGTATATAGAGCTTATAATTGAGGTTAATAACTAACTATGTAAATAATATAAGGAAAAAAGAGAATAATAACTAATCCTTAACTAAGGACATAAACTTTAGTAGTAACTATATTACTAATTCTGAAATAGTAATAACTTATAAATACATAATTAGTAATATAACCCTAAAGTAGCTTAGTATACTACTACGTATAGATATTATAGCGGACCTATAGACCTTAATATAGCTACTAAAGATATTAAAAAGACCTTTAAGTACTTTACTTATAACTAGCTTAGATATATTATATTGAATTACTTATAACCCCGAAAGAAACTATTCATAGCTATTCTAGAACGGAAATGATAAGTTAGTACTACTATTAAGTATATTCTAAACTAATAACTTAGCTAGAGTACCTATTATAGTAATAATTATACTATTTATTCGGACGCTAAAGAATAGGCGGGATAGTACCTAAAGAACCCTTACTATTTAGAGTATAATACTATAAGAATAATACCTATTCTAACTAAGACTATTGAAATAGGATATTATAATAATACTAAGTTTAAACGAAAGGATACTAAGTAGCCTAATAAAATACTACGAATAAGAACTATAACTTATAAAACCCAGAGTAATTAAGTAATACTATAAAATAGCTTAATTTATATTGGATAACTTAAAAGTAATCTTAAGCTTTATAAGTAATATATTAGAATCGAATTATATAATTCTACATAGTCATAATAGATTAGAGCTATAGAATTATACCTAGAAATCTAAATCCATACTTAGAGTAAACTAAAGTAAATCTAATAAATTAAATAAGAATTAAGAGAATCAATTAGGAGAGAACCTAATAATAAAGCAGAGGATTTAAGAGAGAGGCCTAATCTATATATGTAATAATAGATCAATAAGTAGGTATAAGAATTAGGACCTAAGACTTCCTATAACTTAGATAAACCTCATAATATTGCTTAATAACATATTTAGATCATAGCTATCTATAGACCTAAATCTAAGGATAATACTACTAGCTCTAAAGAGGAACCAAAGAATAAAGAAATATATTTTTAATTATAGCTATAAGAGGTTATATGTTTTACTAATAATTAGAAGGTATACTTCTATAGAGTAAGCTTAGAATAACGAAGAGAAGTAAAAGGATTACCTCTAAGTAATAATAATAATATAAGGGAATTGGGTGCACGGAATAGGAAAGCCTAGGGACAGTTCGGGCAATAAAGGCTAAAGGGATATAGAGGCCTGCTGGTCTAGGGTACTAAACCCTCTATAGTGAGAACTTAGTGAGAACTTACTAAAGGTTAGAAAAGAGGATCTTAGAAGAAGTAAGTAAAAGTAAAATAGTAATACTATACCTACCTTTTAAGTACTTCTTCTATTAATTTAATCTATTTATACCTTATATCCTATAAGAGTATAGCTAAGGGCCTAAACCAGGAAGGGCTAGAATATTGAAACGTAGGTATCCGTTGTTATATTAGACTATTGCTTAACCTTCTAGGTTTTCAGCTTATAGAGTTTTCTCTAGGGTGTATCTATTCGCCCCTAACTCGCTGACGTTTTGCTAATAGCATAGCTCTATATCCTATACCTGCTATTATTCCTTATAATTACCCCCCCTTCTAAAGCCTTGGTCCCTAAGGCGTACTAGTAGGGTAATACAGCTCTATATCGCTAACTATAGGGCAATAGTTTAGCATCTTTATTATATTATTTGCTATCGCTCCTTACTACGCCGGATTTAGGCTGCTATAGTAAATAATATATTTTATTTTCTAGCGCTTAATATATTTTTGAATTTTAAGCATCGCTATCATTTTTTAATTAGTTGCTAATAGTTATATAACTATTTAGTAATATATAGTTAGTAGTTATTTAGCCTTACTACCTAGCAATGCTAATTATAAAAGGGCGTCTACTTTTCGAGGTCTCTAACCTAGCTAGATTTTTCCCTCTTTAGTATCTTTTTTTTTAACTTAGCAGCTTTTATTATTTTTCTCTTTATTATCTATTCTGCGAGCTTTTGCTATAATTATTAATTTCCCTTTTCCTTCCTTTTCTAGTTTATCTCTTTCCCTATTGTCTTACTAATCGTTCTCTACTATATCTCATATCGCGCATATAGGTATAATTCTCGCTAAATACCTATATAATCCTGAGATCCTCTCCAGCGACCTTACTAGTAATATTAATAGTAGCTATCCCTATCTTAGCTATCTTTATAAGATATATTAAGACGTTATTAACCTTTGCTATATATATAGCAAATATATATAGAAGTATATCTATTATAACTTTAATAAGAAGAAATACGCTATTATAAGTCTCTACTAGTTCGCTACTAGGTTGCTATATACTAACACCTAGTAGGTTCCCCAGGATCCTTAGGGCGTAGCCTAGATAACCTAGAGTATATTCTATTAAATTCAAATCTAGGAACGTGAGGGCGTCTTTACCCCTCTTTATTAATACTATATACTTGCTTCTCTTAGCAACTATTCAGCAGCGTAGAAGCATATTACTAAACTTATCTATAATCTTACTACTAGTAGTAGTAGCTATAATATAGAGCAGCTCTAACTCCAGGAGCTTGTTTCTATCTATAAGCACCTCACCCTTAATACCTTAGTTTATATAGGCTATTACTTACTACTCCCTCGCTAATTATATCCTACTAACGATTATTCTAGGTTAGTACCCTTTATAATAGTATGAATATGCTTTAGCGCCTAAATGCTACCTAGCTGCTATATATTTATAATAATAGCCCTACTACGCACCTCTATAGTAAGATCGATTATCTAGTTAATAACCCTTTAATAAAACCAGTCCCGAGGCGCTCTTATAAGCATAATATTAACTCCTTTCCTAAATTCAGCAAGTCGCTATAAGATAATCTCCTTAATTATGCTTTAAATAACGTTCCCTCCTGCTTTATTACTCTTACTAGCGCTCGCTCTATCTCTCACGCCTCATACCTCTATACTCTTACTAAATATAGCTAAGAGGATAGCAACGATTTAGCAAAGAGGGCCTAAAGGGCTAAAAGACCTAAGGTTACTATTACTATATCTAATAATAGCTCTAGTAACGAGTTAGATAGCAAGGTAGGTAATAGCTCTAGTAGCGAGTTAGGTAGTGACTCGGGTAGTAAGTCTAGTAGTAAGTTAGCAGGTAGTTAGTCTATAGGCGATGATAATAGGGATGCTAGTAATGCTAGCTTAGCGACTAGTTGCTATAGTGCTGCTTATAGTTATAGTAGTTAGGGTGCTCGCGCCCGTAGCTATAGTTAGAAGTAAATAACTAGTTATATTATTAGCTTTATCCTTTTTTTTATAGGATAAGACCCATTCTTTGCTATAATATTAGTAATAATTCGCTACTTATTATAATTAATATTCTACTTCTCAATTTAGCTTTTATTCTATAGTCTTATGATTTGCAATTAGCAACTTATTGCTATAACTTTATAACTAGTTGTCCTACTTCTTATAAGACCTCCTATACTATCTATTAAACTTATGAATAGCCTCTTGCGCATTCGCTAAGTTCTCTATAAGCTCCTATATATTATATTCTATAGGCTATTCTTCCTACTTAACTAGATACTGCGTATTATTACTAGCAACTAGATCTAAGCGATTAAAGATAGAAACTAACTACGTGCTAGTAGTATGCTAGAGTAGTAGGTCTAATAGGTGCTTATAAAGATAAGCCTGCTCCTATAGACCTAGTAGCAATACTATAGGGCTAGGCTAGAAGGAGACCTAGTATAGGCTGATTTTATAGTATTTAATTACTAATAGCATATTAACCCCGAGCTTTAAGAGCAAAGGTATTATAAGAAGCTAAATATAATAAAGCAGAAGGAGATATAGTTTTTAATATAGTTCTTTCCTAAATAGTTAGTAATATATAGGACTTAGGTATAGTTAGTATATAAGATAGCAAGGCTAAGGCTTATATACTATACTTCTAGTTAGCCCTATTCCTATATAGGAAACTTAAACGTTAGAAAGTTAAAATATAGAGGCTAAGAGATATAGCTATAGAAGCTAAATGCTTATAGGAGATATATTACTAATAGGGTAGTAAACCTCTATAAAGCGAAAGCAAGAAATAGCATATAGGGGAAGAGTATAACCTAAGGGGGCCCCTAGTAGCGAGGTTAGGTTAAAAGATAGGCTAGTAGGGTTCTAGCTAGAAGATAACGCAGGGTTTATAAAGCCTGATACCTCACTAATAGGTTAGTAGCGCAGCGTAGGGATCTAATTCGAATAGGTCTATATCTAGCCCTAGTATATAACCTATAATATCTAATTATATAGTATGCTTTAGCTATAAGCAAAAGTGGTATAAGAGGGCAGACTACTTAGATAAACGCGCGAGATAAAGCGCGAATAAAATACTAATAGGATACTAAGTACTTGCTAAGAAGGCGAGGGTTAATATAATCTAATTTATAAAAGAAATTAAGGAACTTAACGTATTAGAGAATAGGTAGGCTAGGGGATTATACTAGTAACCCCTGCGCTTATATTAAAACTAGATACTTTCCTAAAGGGAGATACTATAAAAGGATAGGTAATTATTCTCTAGAATATTACTAAATAAGAAGTAGTAGTAGATATAGATTCTAGTTCCTAGGTTGATATTATTAGTAGTTAACTAGCTAGGTCCTTATACCTATAACCTATAGTAGCCTGCGCCTCTATATTAGAAGGGTTTAATAAGTTATCTATAATAAGCTAGAAAATATACTTATTAAATAATTTTCTTATTAACTTAGGAGGAGGAGTAAGGAAGATATAGCAACTCTTTACTAATGCCCCTTAACCTAAAGGAGCAGGAGACCTCCTCGTATTATAATATTCTATAAGAAGAGAGAGTATTATAATTAATACCTAGATAAATACCTAGGGATATAAACGCCTTAGTATTACTAAGCTATTAGTATTTATATAGAAGGTTATTAAGAATAGCAAGAGGGCCTATATTATATATATATTAGGAATATCGCCCTTTATAAGCTGCTAATAGGGGCTCTAGAAGAAGAAGATATCCTAGAGGGCAATATAGAGTTACTACTAGAGCTATTGAGCAAATAGGTAACGTTTAATAAATAGTTATCAAAGGAATACCTAGTCCTAGAGGGCGTGGGATATACTATTAACTTAATTAAAGGGAAGAAACCTCTATATAGGCCTATCTACCTTATTAAATAAGTATTAGTTAGAGGAACTCTGCTAATATATTACTAATAACTAAGCAATAGGGCGGATCTAACCCTTAACTAGCGAGGCAAGCGTCCCTATTCTCTTTATACCTAAGAAGGATAGATCCCTATGCCTTTATATAGATTAATAAAGCCTTAATATGGTAATACTTAAGAACTAATATCTACTCCCTTTTATTACCAAACTATTAGATAGGCTTTAGGGAGCTAAATAGATCTTAAAGATTGATATTAAAGATATATAGTACTATATTTATATTAAACTAGAAGATTACTAGAAGATAGCTTTTAGGATGCGTTATAGGTACTTTAAATATACTATTATACTATTTAGACTAATGAACGCCCTAGCTATATTCTAGGTATATATTTACTAATCGCTCGCTAAGCTACTAGATACCTATTATATTACCTATATAGATAATATCATAGTCTACTCTAAGATAAGGGAGCAGCATATAAAAGACCTTTACTAAGTGCTCTGCAGGCTTTGCTAGTAAGCGCTCTATACTAAGCTTAGTAAGTATAGGTTCTACTAATAGCAGGTAGAGTTCCTAGCGTATATTATATCGCTTAAAGGGATATTAATAGACTAAACCTATATCTAAGCTATTACTAAATAGAAGCTACTAAAGATATACTAATAAATCTAAGTCTCCCTTAGATTCTATAACTTCTACTATAAGTTTATTATGGGATATTTAGGCCTTATAGCCCTAATAATATCCTTATTAAAGGGTAGCGAGAATAATAGGAAAGGAAGTAAGTTCTACTAGCTAGAAGAGGCTTAATAGGCTTTTAAATAGCTTTAAGCTGCCTTCTACTTAGTAGCTATTCTCTAATACTAGGACCTAATCTATGAGATAAGGGTTAAGATTGACGCTTCTATAAAGGCTATATCTAGCATTCTATTATAATATATTAATAGCTAGTAGTAACTAGTTGCTTATTATTTATAGAAGCTTAGTAATATAAAGTAATATTAGGAAGTAGGCTAATAGGAACTTCTTACTATATTTAAAAGCTTAGACTATTAGGCTTACTACCTTTAGGATATATTAAAGAGGTTTATAGTTCTAATAGATTACTAAGCACTAAAGGGAGTTATTAGCACGCCTACGCAGGATATTTATAGAAGTCTCGCTAGGTAGGTATATAAACTCTTAGTATTTGATTTTAACCTAGAGCATAAGTTAGGGGTTATAAACCTAGTACATAGTCTATCTAGGAGGCTAGACTATATAGAGGGGGAGGTGAAATATAATAGTATACTTCTAACTCTAGCGAGGAAGCTGAGATTTATTAGCAAACTACTAGTAGATCGTTAGATAGGTATTGCTATACTATAAGGTAGTATAGAGACCTCAAAAGCATTTATTAATACTATAAGAGCTAGTATAAAGTACCCTTCTAGATAGATAGCTCTAGGGGTAGAGATGCATTAGTCGCTAGTTAGTATTGCGCTCTATAGGGTGCTAATATTACTATAACTATAATAGCTATAATAACCTAATACTAAAGAGCAAGGGATAATATAGAGAACGCTTAGCAAGAGGTTATTAACTAAGAGGACTTACTTAGAGCTAGGGTTATTATAGTATAATAGTATATCCTATGCTAGGTTATAAGGGAGCTTATAATAAGTGAAATAGTAGATAGTTAGCAACACTCTAAAGTAATAGAGAATCTCATCTATTGACTATAAGCTAATAACTTATACTACTCGATATAATTAGAGAGGGCGCGTAGACTAGCTAGTAATTATAGGGGCTATATAATTAATAGTTATAGAACCTTATTCTATAAGGAATAGTTAGAGATACTATAAGAGGGGTCTCTTAGGCTACAGATCCTTTACTAATACTATAATAACTATAGAGCGGGTTATATAGGGGTGAATAAGACTGCTAAGTTAATCTTAAGGAACTTCTATTAGCTAAACTTAGCTATGGATAAATATAATTATATTATAGGGTGCTATATATGCTAAGGAAACTACGTTCCAAGGCATAAGCCCTTTAGAAAGTTATAACTACTACGCTTACCTATATACCTATTCTAGGAAATTAGCATAGACTTTATCACTAGATTGTTAGCGAGCTCTTAGTATAAAGGCAGGGAATATGATATAGTTCTTATTATTATATACTAGATAACTAAGTTTGCTATATTTATCCTAATAATAAAGCAGCTAATAGCTGCTAGGTTAGCGCGGAATATCTATAAATAGGTTAAATACTACTTTAGCACCCCTAAGGGCATTATTAGTAACTAAGATAAGCTCCTAGCTAGGTAATTTTAGGAGGAGTTCATAAGAGAGAGGGCTACTAAGCGCTGCCTCTCTACTATATATCACCCCTAGACTAATAGGTAGTTAGAAAGGATATACTAGACGTTAGAGAAGTACTTGCGAGTATATGCTAGTAACTTGCTATAAGAATAAGCTATCTAGTTACCGGAGGCGGAGTTTGTATATAATAATAGTTATTATAGCACTACTAGCTACTTACTAATAGAGGCCCTTTATAGTTACTACCTATATTATATAGAATATATAACCCCTATAAATAGGGTTATAGTACAGGGCGTAAGGGAGCAAATTGAAAATATTTCAAGACTCCACAGGAGGGCCTAGGAATAGTAGCAGAAGACTACTAAAGCATAAGCTAAGCACTATAATATAAGGCATAAGGACTAGACCTACTATCAGGGATAGGTCGCTAGGATATAAATAAAGAACTTCTAATTTAAGAATAAGAAACTAGTACCTAGGTTTATATAAGTCGCTATTATAGAACTAGTTAGCATATAGGTATATAGGGTTTATCTACTATTATAGTACTAATAGATATATAATATATTCTTAGTTACCTTATTAGAACTATAGGATAATTACTAAGTATATAGTAGAGGTTTACTTATATATCTAGAGCTTAAGGATAAGCTAGAGAAATAGGAGGTAGAAGAGATTATTATATAGCAAGGTATTAGTAATAATATATCATATTTAGTTACGTAGGTAGGATAGTCTATAGAATATAATATATAGGAGCCTATAGAGAACTTAGCAAATATATAAGAGGCTATTTATAAGTTCAATAGATAATATAGGAGGGCTTATAAGAAGTAGGATAACTAGTTCTTAAAGTTATAGTAATAAGTTGCTAATTATAAGCTATAAGACTATAGAATAGAAGCTAAATTGAGAAGTAGAATATTAATTATATTAAGTAGCAAATTATTGCTAATATTGCAGCAAAGAGGGTATTATCCTATAAAGAAAGGGAAGAAGGCTAATGATCTAACTAGTTCTTCACTTCCTGCTATAGCCACGCCCGCGAGCATTATGACTACTACAACTACTACAAATACCATGGCGACTAGTCGTTAAAGTAGCCCTACTAGTATCCCTAGTATCGCAACCTATAGGCTAACTACTAGCCGACCTATTACTAGAGGCACTACCCAACTCGCTGCCCGACTTACTACTAGAGTCACTACCTAACTTATTACTAGAATTACTACCTAACTCACTACTTAACTCGTTACTAGCGCTACCCTTAGAGATATTAATAATAACCTTAGTCTTCTTAGCCTTCTTAGCCTTCTTTACTAACTTATTACTCCCCTCTTAGCTATATTTAGTAGGGGTATAAAGATAGGAGGCGCAGGAGATAGAGCGAGCACTAGTAATAGTAATAAAATAGGAGGGAATATTATTAGTAGCATACTTAAGGAGATTATCCTAAAGTGCCTTACTAAACGTAGGAAAGGAGGTAATATAATACTTATAAGGGCGCTTAGGGACTAATATTATTAAGGGGTTGTTAACTAATAATTAATCTTATTATAGAGGTATATAGTAAGATTATTATTATAAATATATAGCAGCTAGGTAGAATTTAAGCGCTAGAGCATATTAATACTATTATATATAGTATTAACCTAGAACTAATTATTAGCAGTATATAGTTAGCAAGAGAATAGCAAATAATAACCTATATAAACTATGATATTAAGCGCTAGGTACCTATAGATTGAGGCGAGCTCTTAGAGCTAGAGCTGCTCTATATTATAGCTATTACTACTAGTAATAGGATTATAGATAAGCTTAGTAATATGCTTCTATACTACTAAATAGTTATTAAGCAAAGCGAGAATATAATAATAATAAATAGGGGTTAGGACGCCCTTATGCTCCTAAATCTAGATCTAGTAGAATATATTCTAGGTTATCTAAGTAGCACCCTAAAGTTCGTAGGGAACCTACTAGGCGTTAGCATATAGTAACTAAGTAGCAAATTAGTAGAGACTTATAGCAGCGTATTTCTTCTTATTAAAGTCGTAGCAGATATAATTCTGCGCGTAGTTGCTATGTATATAGCAAAGGTTAATAGTATCCTAATATATCTTATAAAAATAGCTAAAGTAAGGATAGCTATTATTAGTATTACTAGTGAGGTTACTAGAGAGGATCTCAGGATTATAGAGGTATTTAGCGACTACTACGCCTATGCGTATGATATAGGATATTATAGAGAGCTATTAGCAAAAGCCTAGAGATATAGATAAGCAAGATAATAGAGAAAAGAGAAAGTAGATAGTTGTAGCGATAGTTTATAAAATAGGCGCTAAAAGAATAGAAGCTACTAGGTTTAAAAAGAATTATAAAGAGGAGAAATCTCAACTAGGTTAGAGACCTTAGAAAGAAGACGTCCTTTAATACTTAATATCGCTAGGTAATAAGGCTAAATAATTACTAGCTATATACTACTAAAGTATTATCTAACTACTAGCAACTAATTAAAAAATAATAGCAATGCTCAAAGTTCAAAAATATATTACGCGCTAGAAAATAAAATATATTGTTTGCTATAGCAGCCTAAATCCAGCATAGGAAAGAGTAATAGCAAATAACGTATTAATAGATAGAATATAGGAAGCTTTAGTTTTATTTTTATTTATAGCGGATATAATTAATTGAACTAGGTAGTCTTTTATAGTTATAAGAGCTCTTTCTTTATCTGCTACCTATTTATAACGTTCTTACTTCTCTTTAGATATAGTAGGTATTTCTGCATTTAGCTTAGTTTTAATAGTGTACTTGTTATTATTATTATTATTATTATTATTACTATTACCTCTTTAGTTCAAGTCTTGTATTCCGCTATATAGGTTACGTGTATTATCTTTTATATTCTTAATATCAAGAGAGCTATATTTTATAGAGCCGTTTATAATAGTAGGCTCTTTTTATTTAGAAGTAAAAAAATATTTTCTATTATTTTAAGATCTCTTATCTCGAGGTTTTCTGTCATATAGATCAAAGACTTTATATATATTATTATTATAGTTAATAATAACACCTTTATAATATAAGGGACTGGATACCCAGACCAGAGAAACCGGAGACGCTTCGGCTACTATAAGCTAAAGGGATAGAGAGGCCTATAGGTCTAGGGTATAGAACCCTTATAGCAAAGACTTAGCAAATACTTACTAAAGGCTAGAAATAAAGGATCTTAGAGGAAGTAAGCAAAAGTAGTATAATAATATAGATCCTATCTTTTAGATACTTCTGCTATTAGTTTAACCTAACTATAGCTCTTAGCCTCTTAATACCTTTATAATTCTTTTGCTTCTACCCTACTTTAGGAAGGTTAATAATAATAATAGTACTACGCACCTAAGCAATACCTACTAATTAGGCTAAAGAACCTATGCCTAATATTTGCTAAGAGTAGAGTAAAATAGCCTATATAAACCTTTATAAGGAAGCTAACCCTAGTAAGCAATTAGAAGATAATATAAGCTAACGAGGGGAGGCAAGAAGCTATACTTTAAGCGAGGCTAGGGGCCCTAAAGAGAATAGGCTACCTATGCTAAATACTCGCTATATAGATACTAAGTATATATAGGAGAATAGGGTATATAAGACCCCTTCCTATAAACCGGACGGGCTAATAGGCTAGATATCTATAGCTATAGCTAATAGGCTAGCCTAAGCTAGAGGGCTAGATAAAGCAACTAGCTAAGTGCTAATATAATAGATTATAATTATAATAGCTAACTAATAGGAGCTAATTGCTACTACGTTAATCAACCGAGCTCCTGCTAAGCGATCGCCTAAGGTTTATAACAAACCCCTAAATTATAATATAGCGCACCTTACTAGCGAATCTATTAGTATAATAAGGGAAGATTAGCTTATTATAATTAAAGAGGCTTATAAGCACCGCCCTAGCTACTCTAACAGCTAGTATATCTAGTAGGCTTTAAGTATAATAGAGCATACCCTATAAATAGAATAGTAGAATTATTAGTAAATGCTTGTAGATAGGTTAGGGAACTAAATAGACCTTAAATAAGAAGACTTCGGAATTTTCATAAGAGGGTAGTATATTATACCTAAGCTCTAAGAATAAAACTATTATAATACTCTAAGATAGTGCTACTAGAAGGATAATAAGAAACTAATTATATATTAGGCTTAATAGGAGTCTATTAACTAAGTACTTAGCAAGCTGAGTACTAGTAATATAAAGGTATATGCCTTCTTTTAAAGCCTTATTAGAACCCTAAAGGACGAACTCTTTAAGTAGGATATTAACTATACTAATATATATACTATCGCCCTATATATATAGAGATTATAGGAGATCATAGAAGGGAGACGTAGGGGAATATCTACTAGCCGTTCTAAGTTATATAAGTAACTATACTTAGGCTCTCTAGACCGCCCTTATAAGAGCAGCTTGCAACCCCCTAGGTTAATAGACTCAAGGGATTGCTACCTAGAGACCCTATCCTAGAACAACTACTTAGCAGATATTTGCATAATACCTAGCGCTAGTAGTATGTCTACTAACTCCTGGGGACCCTAATATTATAACTATAAGAAGTATAGCTATATCTCTTCTAACTATACTAAACCCTATATATAGCTAATAGGTAGCAATTAGAACCTAAACCTAAGGCGGGGCGGGATAAGCGCGATTATAATACCTAGTATAACTAATACTAAAGACTTAGGAAACGAGTAGGCATAGATATAACCCCGAGGGGCACTACGCTAGAAATCACCTTAGTTCTAGTAGGATAAATTATTAAAGGATAGGTATTAGCGCTCCGAGTATCTAGCGAAGTCGAACTAGAGGTTAATATAGATACCTATATAGTAGTAGATATTATATAAGAAAACCTTATAAAGAGGCTCTAACTAAAGGAGGCTACTAGTATTATAGCCCCTAAATTAATAGATTTCTAGGGAAGGCTTATACTTATAAGCAAGGTCTACTAGCTTATATTCTTCCTTATAGATAGTTAGGGTTACCTATAGAAGATTTACTAGGCTTTTATTATAAGCCCTCGCCCTAAAGGAGTAGGAGATATCCTTTTATCTAATAACTTAATAGGATAGGAAGGTATCTATATAGATACCTATATATATACCTAGTTATATAAACCCCTCTCGCTTGCTAAGCTAGAGGTAATTATCTAAGAGATTATAGAGAATAGCTAATAAGCTTATATTATATATCTAATAGGTATTATAAGCTTTAATAAAAAGGATATAGAGTCTTTAGGTAAAGACTCGCTAAATAATAAGCAGGAGAAGAAGATTCCTAGGGAACTTCAAGACTTTACTAAGGTTTTTAATAAAGAGAATATAAAGAAAGTTCTAAAGCTAAAGGGAGTAGTATACTATATTAAACTAAAACCTAGCAAGGAACCCCTATATAAACCGATATATCCTATATTAGTAGAGTAGTTATAAACGCTCGCTAAGTATATCTAGGATATAGAGGCAGCAGGCTATATATACTGCTTAACTAGCTCTATAGGAGTACTAGTACTATTTATACCTAAGAAGGATAGAAGCCTGCAACTATATATAGATTATAAGGGACTAAACGAAATCATAATAAAGAACCGTTATCCTCTATTACTAATTAGCAAGCTTCTAGATAAGCTCGCTAGAGCGAAGTTTATTTTAAAGATTAACTTAAGCGAGATATACTATTAAATTATAATTAATAAAGCAGATAGGTAGAAAATAGTATTTAGAATATAATATAGGTACTTCGAGTATATTATAATGCTATTTAGGCTTATGAATACCCTAGCAACTTTTTAAGTATATATTTACTAAATACTCGCTAACCTTCTAGATACCTGCTATATTATATACCTAGATAATATTCTAATCTACTTAGATATAAGGGAATAGTATACTAAGGACTTCTATACTATCCTATGCCGCCTAAGGGCTACTAAGCTATTTATAAAACTAAAGAAGTATAACTTCTACTAGATAGAAGTAGATTTTCTAGAGTTCTATATTACCTAAGATAGTATTAGGATAGACCTAGATAGAGTCCGAGTAGTTATTAAATAGCTAGTACCGAAGTCTTTTAGAGATATCTAAGTATTCCTTAGTTTCTATAACTTTTACTATAAGTTTATTATAAGATATTCTTATATTATAGCCCTTATAACTAGCGCGCTCAAGGGAAGCTAGAATAGTATAAAATTAGGAGCCTTCGCCTAGATAGGGGAGATATAGATCGTATTTGAGATACTTCGGAGAGCATTCGCTAAAGCCCTAATACTAAGATACTATAACCTAATATTAGAAACTAAGGTTAAGACTAATATATCTACTTAGGTAGTATCTAGCATGCTTTTGCAGAAGCATAGCATAGTTTAGCACCTAGTAGCCTTCTAGTTAAGGAAGCTCTTAGATATAGAGAGGCGCTAGGCTATAAGGTAATAGGAACTCCTTGCTATTATAAAAAGTTTAGATCACTAGGCGTAATACTTATAAAGACTCCCTGAGAAATTCATAGTACTTATAAACTATATAGTACTAAAAGGAGTGCTTGCTATACCTATATAGGATATTTATAGAAGACTTATACGATAGGTCTACTACCTATTAGTATTTAACTTTGAAATCTAGCATAAGTCGGGGGTTATTAATCTAGCAGATAGATTATTATAACGCCCTAACTATGTAGTAGAAGATACTAAGGTAGATAATATACTTCCTACCCTTAGAAAGAAACTTAAGCTTATTAGCTAGCTTTTAGCAAATATTTACTAGTATATTACTAAGCTTAAAGGAACTATAGCAGTTATAAGAACTTATACCTGAGCTATCTAGCGAAGCATATAAGAACCTTGCTGAAGGGCTAGCTCTAAGGTTAAGGGATCCTTACCCTCAAGTTAGTACCACCCCACGATAGGTACTAACAAGCTACTATATATAAGTATGCATATTAGCGCTATTACCTACACGAAAGCATTTATAGGTGCTATACTAACTGCTCTACAAGAGAATAGCGATAAGCTAGAGGACTTAGGGGGAGCTAGGGTTACTATACCGGAATAGTATATCCCACGTGCTATAATAAGGGAGCTTATTTAGAATAAAATAGCTTATATATTATAACTAGGCATAGATCTCGAATAGATAGTTAGAGGACTATAGGCTAAAGACCCCTTCTATAGAGATATTATAGCTAAGGTTCGCTAGGATACTAGGGAATACTAAGGATACTAAGTTAATAAGAATAACATCCTTTAGTTCAGAAGAAGACTTATTATCCTAGAAGAGGGATCCCTCTGCTATAAAATCCTAAAAAACTATTATAATACGCCTAGATTAGGGTATATAAGAGCAAATAAGATAGCTAAGCTAATCTTATAAAAGTTTTATTAGCTATATTTAATAGAGGATATATAGCGATATATTGCTAAGTGCCCGCGCTACTAAGGGGCGTACATACTATAGCATAAGCTATATAGGCTACTATAAATACTAGGACTACTAGGATACCTTTTCTAATAGATTTCTTTAGACTTCTTAACTAGCTTGCTAGAAAGTTACTAAGATAATAGAGTTACTTATAATACAATCCTAGTAATTATATATTAGATACCTAAAGTAGTACGGTTCTTAGTAATAACTAAGCAACTAGATGCTATAGGTTTAGCAAGGATCCTATATCAAGAGATCGAGTGCTAATATAGCATGCTAGAGGTTATTATTAGTAACTAAGATAAACTAATTACTAGCTAGTTCTAGCGAGACTAGACTAAGGCCTGAGATATAGAAGGGTATATATCTACTATATAGTATCTATAGATAGATAGTTAGACTAAAAGAATATACTAGACCCTAACTATATATCTTATAAAGTTTAGTAAAAGCTTATATAACTAATAGGTAATATAACTAGTTAAGGCTGAATTTTTATATAATAATAGCAAATATACTACTATTAGTATATCCCTATTTAAAGCCCCTATAGGATACTACCCTCGAATAGTTAACTACTACTTACTAAATATAGAGATTAGGACTCAAGGGGTTAATAAAAGGCTTAAGAAGCTAATAGAGGTTTGCTAAAGAATAGCTAAGACCTAGCGATATATAACTAAGGTATAAGCTAAGAATATAAATACTAGAAGAAAAGCGTAATTATATTATATTAGAGATATTATAAGACTCTTAATAAAGAACTTCTATTTTATAAGAAGTTAGTAAAAGCTCGCCCTAAGATTTATTCCTATACTAGTTATAGAAGTTATAAGCTCTAATGCTTATAGAGTATAACTCCTAGAGAAGTATAGTAGAGTATATAATATCTTCTCTATTGCTCTACTTAAGCTATAATATAGCTAAAAGCTTGCTAAGGGGTAGCTCCTAAACCTTAAAGAAGACCCTGAGGAATAGGAAGTTAAGGATATTATATTATAAAGGGAAGCGATAATAAGCTCCCTATATTTAGTTAAGTAGAAAGGCTAGCAAGTAGAGTATAATACCTAGGAGCCTGAAGAATACTTAGCAAATATATTACAAATCCTCGCCAGATTTAAGAAATAGTAGTATAAGTTATATCATAAGTAGAATAACGAGTAGTATAAATTAATAAGAAAAGTTAATTAACTATAAGATAGCTAAAACGCTAAAGAGAAGACCCCCCCCTATAAAAATAATATAAACCCTATAGGTATCTAACCTTATATTACTATAGAAGTCTACCGCACTCTCGCCGAAGTTCTACTAGCACTACTACTTATTATTATTATTATTACCCTTATTATTATTATTATTATCCTCGCTCTCCTCCTTAGAGCTCTTACTAGTAGTACTACTATTACTACCCTAACTATTGCTCTCTATAGCTTTATTAGAGTTGCTATCCTCTATAGCTAAGGACTTATCCTCTTCGCTATTATAAACCTAGTATTACTAAGCTATTACTAAGGTATTACTAACCTTCTTCTAAGAATTTAGTTAAGGTGCGGGATTACTACTAATAACTTCGAAGATAATAACAAGAGCTTAATAATAAGCATTATAAAGCATATAGGAACCTTAGACCCTTAAAAGCTCCTATAAAGGAAGTATAGATATATAGGTATTACTCTTTAAAATCTGCGTTATTAGGATATTAGCAAGCTTATTAAGAAAGGTAGCCTACTTAAAGATATAGGTCTTATTATATAAGTAAATAGGGAGAGTATTATTAAGCTATATTATAATCTCCTTAACTAAACCCTTATCCTTAGCTTAGTAAGCTGCTTATAAATATATATTAGACTAACAAAAGGGTAGGACTAACTATAAGATAAAACCTACCTCGAGCGAAACCTATAGATACGCCTAGGTATATAAAGCTATACTCTCCTCGATTCCTATAGCAAGGAGCTAGTTCTTATAGTTCTTAAAACTAGGCTTAATACTAGCAGGGTTTACTAACTAGTTATAGAGGTATTAGAGAAGTTCCTACTCCTGCTCTATAGCTATAAAGATATAGAAGATCTCGCGCTATTAATACTAGCTAGTAGTGATTATATAGATATAACGCTTAACCTAGTTCTAATAGAAATAAGTAATACTAATAAAATAAATAAGAATCTAGAAATAGGAAAAGTTAGCCTATACCTCTACCGAATAGTTGCTAAACTCACCCTATAGCACTTAATACCGCGAACCTAGCATAACTCGCATATATAATCACTATTATAGCAACAAGCGCAGACGACCTAGGCATTCTTAGGGAGCTATAGCATGCAACTAATACAGGGTTCGCTACTACCCGCCTAATTATACTAATAGTTACTACTACTAAGTTCAGCTTTAGTAAGGCTATACTTAGCAAGGAGTTAGCTAATAAGGCTCTTAGCGCTTATAATATTTAAGGAAGTATTAAAAGATAGGGAGGGTCTACGAAGTCTTAATAAAGGGCTTAGATAATATAAAAGTAGTTATTAAATAATATAATATAATAAGGAGGGAAAAGAACTAACCCTAGGGTAGGAAAAAGCTATTATTTTATAGATAGCTAAAGAGACCTCGCT
>JAOQIF010000381.1:0-49912 GCA_026260285.1 Colletotrichum sansevieriae
TTTTTTTTGCATTCCCGATATTAATAACCCCCCCCCCCCCCCCCTCCTCCTAGCCCTTACGTGAGTTATAGGTTTAAGCATAGGCTAAGGGCTAGTCTAGAGCGATATTAATCCGGGCTGCTAGCTGCTCTATACCCTATAAGTAAATAATTATAATAATATAATTTTTATACCCCTAGTTTACTTCTTCTTTTTTTTCCTCCTTCTATTAACCTATACTAGTATAAGTTAACTAATTAGTTATAACGTTATTTTAGCTAATAACTCGTCGTTTTAGTAGCATTTTTAGCATGCTCTCGGTCCGTATTAGTATAAGTTTATTATATCCAAACCCCTATTAATTGCTAACTCGTATAGATTTAATTAATTTAATTTCCCTCGCCTTTATAATAGCGCCTCTTATAAGTTATTACCTGCTCTTTCCCTATAGTTTTGCTATAATTAACCCTATATAGCTCCTCCCTAACTCCGATAAGGAGATAGAGTCTCCTCCTCCTATTAAGGGCCCGCCCTCTAACTGCTCTACTTCTACTAGCCTCTTTAACTATAAGGAGATTGCCCCTAATAACTTCGATCTCGTAGATAATCCCCTCTATACCCTAGCTAGCTAGGAGCTATATAAGTACCTCGACCGCCTACTTTCTATATATCCTATTGCTTAGGAGCCCCTTATAATATATTATCTTCTGCTCGTTTAGTATTCTTCTAATATTCTACTAGGGTCCCTACTTATACTAGCTCGTCTTTAGTAGTATCCCCTAGGATAAGACCTAGGGACCTCTTTATAAGGTCCCTTACCTAAAGTATATATCTGCTATAGCTAAGGCTAAGAAACCTAGTAATATTATAGCTTATTATAATATTTTTAAGCGAGGTATATTATCCTATCGCCCTTTAACTATTATAAGACTAATTATATTATAGGTAATATTATCCGTTATATCTACTATTCTAATAAAGCTATTAAGTCTACTTATATTAATATAGGTATTACTTCCCTACTATTCCTTCTCTATAGAGCTAATATTCTACTAGAGCAACCTTAGTATAGTTTGCTACTAAGAGGAGTTTGCTTCTCTTAGCTAGGACTGCCTTACTTATTATAGCCTTAATAAGTGTAAAGGTATCGAGGGGCTAAGAGCCACGGTTAGGTCAAACTAATAGCAGAAGCACCTAAAAGATAGGGTCCGTATTATTACGCTACCTTTGCTTACTTCCTCTAAGATCCCTTATTTCTAGCCTTCGGCGAGTATTCGCTAAGTCTTCGCTATGAGGGTTCTATACCCTAGACCCACAGGCCTCTCTATCCCTTCGGCCTGCAGTAGCCGAAGCGTCTCCGGCTTCTCCGGTCTGGGTATCCAGTCCCTTACAATAAGAAGACCTTAGTAAGACTTTGCTATTCTTATATTTTAGGGTTATTATTAATAGTTATAGCTCCCTATATAGATCGAGGCTTATATAGAGCTCCTTTATGCTATTTCTATCTAGAACTACAAGGTCTATACCTATATTGCTATAAAGCGTGCTACTAAGGTTACTATTAAGTCGGATGCCTCCCCTATGCCTTCTGCTAGTTCCCTAGCTGCTCTTATCCTTAGTACTTCTATTATTATTACTATCTTACTTTCCCTCCTAGTTAAGCTTAATAAGATATAGCTATATTACCTCGCTTAGGCTTACCTAGATATAGTTAAAATCCTTTGCAAGGTTTATCTTATTCCTACCTTTCTCCTATTTTTAATAATCTAACTCCTTTTCTTAGCTTGCTAATATTACTATTACTATTTATAAAGAGTAGGAGGAGTAAGGGGTTATCTTCTTAGGTTTATAGTTTCTACTTACTTACTATTTACCTACCTATTGGAAGCCCAGTCGGCGGTTCGTCGCCGACCCAACCGGCGCTACGTTAGGCCGGTCCGGACCCACCTATTGCGCCGATTCAACCAATAGGAAGGCCAGGACCCTATATATAAGGACTACCCATATAGCCGTCGTAACCACCAAACCTACGATAGTTAGATATCACGAATAACTATAGTATTACGAAGGAACCCTATCTTTCTAATACTATTACCTACGCAGGATAGTTATCCGATACTAATTAGTAGTTAACTTAACTATTATAACTACTCGAGTTACTATAGATCAGCAAGGTTTATTACTACCTATATTAGAAGAGACGTCTCTGCTATTAATATCACCGCTACTAGTAGAGGGATTAAAATAACTATTATAAGCTACTATAATAACTATTTAATAATATCTAGGCTGCTTTATACCTATATATAACGACTAGTTAAGTAAACAACTATAGCGATAACGTCTAGGCTGCTTTATACCTATATATAACAACCTCGATGCGAAGAAGCTACGATATTACGAAAATAACGCATACTATACCCCCCCCCCCTATCTCCTCCACTCTATTCACAATAGCTACCCCAACCGCTAAGCCGGGTAGCAACCCTCCTCCTCCTCCTACTACCTACGATAGATCTATCTAAGGATCTATCTATAGTAATATCCCTATCCCTACCTAGCTTAAGGGCATTATTTAGCCCGACCTATAGGGTAAGGTCTTCGAGATCGATAAGGATAGTAATAATATTCCTAATATATCTATTAAATAAGTAAATACGTAGATAAGCTATTAACTTAAGGTCTATAAGATTAATAAGAACACTAGCTAAGCTTTTTAGCGCGAGTTCTTATATAACTTTATTAGCTAGACTACTAAACTATTTAGCAAAGCTAACTAGAAGCTTAGGAAAACCCTCAAGAACTACGTTATTAGCTATAGAGTATAGGTTAATCTAGTAGCTAGAATAATCTCTATTAGGCTCGTTAAGGCTATAAATAGACCTAAGTTCTATTACTAGAGCTAAGCCTAGTTAGATACCTATATAAATAACTTCTTATAATACCTCGCTAATAACCTAATATTTATTCGCAAGATATTAGTACTAGTTATGCTTATATACCTACCCTATCTCACGAGGCCTAACGAGAGCCTCGCCCAAGCCGCAACCCTGTAGTCACAAACCCCCCCCACGACGGCGCTAGTGAAAACCACGCCTACTAGCGGAGATAGCGCAGTTAATAATAATAACTGGGATATAGGCTATAACAGCCTCCTAGCTACGCTAAAGTAGTTAATAGATCTAGCTAAGCTTTATGCTAACGATATGAAGTATAGTAGCGCTAAATATGATATATTAGAGGCGAAATTAACTATCTTTCGGGATATCTATGAGAAGGTTGGGATCTAGTAATTATAAGCTATTAGCACCCTCCCCCTTATACTAAAGGGCTAAGCCCGCAATTACTATTTCAACTAACTTAGTAGCGCCTAGTTAAGCCTTCTAGCTATAGTTAAAAAACTCTATAACTACTTCAAATCCCACGATACCTGCTAGGCCTATCTAATAGAGTAGCGCTAGGCTATGCTAACCCAGGTTATCTATAATAACCCCTCTAAAACGAGGATAGAGTATTTAGAGATCCTTATTAACTATATAACTAAAGTCTAACGAGCCTTACTACTAGCCTACTACTCCGATCTTATCCTACGGGACTATATTATTAATACTTACTAAGAGGTCGAAGAGTGCTATTTTTACCTCTTTAACCCTACCGAGTTAATAGAAGGGGTCCTTAGCTAGTTATATTCAGCTATCTCAATAACAACCTAGCCTATAGCCTAATATATCGCTAAAAATAACGATAGGACTAGGGTCTATTAGACCGACCATACCTACCATAGCAACAGCCGAAAGAATCGTTTTAGGCCCCGTATAGCTAGTAATAGCCTCAACCATACAGCTAGCAATAGCCTCAATAACGCAACAAGAGCTAAAAAGTGCTATATATATAGCAAACCCAGCTATTAGTCGATAAAACATACCGACGACGATCGCTATAAGGCCTATAGCAAGTTCAAGAGCAGCTAATACATCTAAAACAACGCTAACCCCGCTAAATATCACTAGTTTCTAGCGTAGTATAAGGGTATCGAAGACCTCGCGGCTACTATAGCCGACCCCTCCGTTATTAATAACCCTATTAACCTCTTTTACTAGTCGTTATCGATCAACGACGATAGCAACGAGGTTAATAGCACTAATAACGAGGCCTTCCTCACTACTACTTATTTCAACCAACCCACCGCAGTTAATAGCAGTAATATAATAACCCGCTTAGCCGACTAGTCAACCCTCTATGCGATTAACTGCGTTAAACCCTCTTATAATACGTTAGTTGATAAAAATAATAACCCTATTGCGATCTATATTACTAACTATTACTTATTAACTACGTTCAGAGGGATTATCCCCGACTCTAGCGCAGCCCGATATTTAACTAGGGGTTACCCGCAGTTCCTAGCCCTATAAAAGAGGGTTAACTACTAACTTAACCCCTCTATAGCCAGGGCAGCCTCGGTCCGCTTCAGCAGCGCTGACCCTATCGAATCCCTCGGAATAATAGTTATTATAACTCCCTTTAGTAATATAACTTTCTATATAATACTAACGAATACCCCCTTCTTATTATCCCTTTATAATATAGACCGACTTAGCATAAGATTTGATAATATCGCTAACTAACTCATTTATAACGACCTCATAACCCCGGTTATATAACTATAGGGCTACCTATAGTTTATAACTAACCTAGAAGAGGCTATTATAAGTTATAACCTCACTAATATCGAACTACGCCGAATCTACTATCGTTTTAGCTACCTATCTATCTAACGACTCCACAAAATCCTCTAGCGCGCTAGCTACCCTATTAATATCGATATTATTAATAAGTTAACGAAGTTTTACTACTATTACTAACTCTATAGTAGCAGCCCCTATTAGTTCAAGTTTACTATAAAAGATAACTATAATTTCAACTACGAGATCGTTATTAATATCATATATCTTAATAGCAACCGCCCTACCTTCTATATTATTAATATAGCTACTATGTTTAATATAGCACGCTTTATAAAGGATATATCTACTAAAACTATATAGCAGACCCTTCAGCTCTACTAGATCGATATATACTAGGGCCTACCCGACTAGATAGTTACTAACGCTAGTACTTCCTTTTGATCTGCTAAATTTCGCTAATTTATGCAAAAGATAGCGATCTCTATAAAAGAGGTCCTAGTTAAGGCTTATAATAGCATCGGGAAGGTTAAATAATACTATAAGCTATTACGCTAGGCTTATAAGATTATCCGGATAGAAGATCCCTCTACTAACCCCGATACTGCCTTCTAAATAGCTATAAAAGCTATTAATAATATCGCTAGGCCTGATAGCCTAGTACTAACCCTGCTAGTATTCGGAGCCTACCCGCGCCTAACGGATAATTTAGCACCCTTACTATTAATTATATAACGCACCTAAGCTATATAGAAGGCTACTAATAAGATCTACTAACTCTATACTAGTCGTTAGGTTAACGAGGCTATTATAGCCCGAAATAGCCCTATAACCGAGCCTATATTAAGCCTACCTCTCTAGTCAGAGGTCAGAATATAGCGCGAAAAAGATAGCTAGAAGGGCCCTTACCGACTTATCTCTAATAATAGCTACAAATATATAGTCTAACTACCTAATAAGCTGAAATCCTTCTAGTTAACTATTATTAAACCTTATTACTAGTTAACTAACCTGCTAATAGAACCCGATGGTGATAATAATAGGATCGAAAACCCTGCAACTAAGGAAGTCTATAATACTATCGTTATTACTAATGACGCAGCTCCCGCCCTACTATAGCGCTGAGGCCGGCCCCGCTGCAACCCAGCGCTAGGCCCGACTTCAACTACACTCCTCGCTAAAACGGATATCACTACTACTAATAAGACCTTCCTATCCGCTAAAGAGCAATCTAACTATAACCTTGCTATTAAGTTATATAATAATAGCGTAATTATAACCCCTAGAGAGCCTTTTAAGTAGTTAACCCGATAAGAGATCGAATCCCTTATTAAACGAGGCGTATTTAACTTCGTTAGGTATAACCCTACCTACTATAATAGGATCTAGATCTTCCGCTCCTATATTATTAACGAAGTTAAGGGTAAGATAACCTAGCCCTATGAGAAGTCGAGACTCGTTATTCAGAGCTATACTAACGATAGTAAAGAGGCTATTCTAACCTAAGCCCCTATAATCTAAAGAGCTAGTTAATAGCTAATCCTCGCGATCGCCCCGTTGTTATTAGCTAATAGCAAAACCCTTTAGATCTGCGATATTACCTAAGCCTATATCTAGTCTACTACCCACCTCGCCCGCCCTATCTTCGCTAAAATCCCCGCCTAAATATGGTATAAATACCCTGATAATACTATTATAGAGGTTATAAAACCCCTCTATAGCATTACTAAGGCTAGCACCTATTAGTAAGCTATATATAGCTGCTACTATGAAGAGAGGCTTGAGATAGAGACTTCGTTATTTAACCCCTACCTGCTTATATTAATAAAAAATAACCTATCTTTTGCTATTATAGGTATATAAACTAATAATACGTTAGGCCTATTAAACGATGCGTTTTCCGCCCTTGAGGAGGCTAAATTAACTAAAGCTGGTTTTTTAGCTAAACCTAAGCAGATCCTTGCTATCGATAACCCCCTCGTATTTAATAATAGGATCGTAACGATCGATAATAGCAATACCCTCACCCTTCGCTAAAAGGACTAAGGGCTTAAGTTACACCCTATTAACCCCTCTGCTAACGAAGCTATCTAAAAGCAGTAATATATTAAATAACGTACCTATAGCGTGTATATCGTATTAATTTGCTAACCCGAGGCCTATTTTAACCTATCTATCGCTATATAATAGCAAAACCCTATAGTTAATAATATTAGAATCCTCAACTAGCGAATACTCTAGTAGTTATAATCCCTTAATAGAGGCCTTAGTTTTATCCTACTTAACCTCGCTACTATAAAACTATTTATTTTTATTAATAGATCTTTTGCTAATAATAACGACCTATTATTATAACTAGGCTTTATTATTATACTAGCTAACGAGACTAACAATAAGGAGGCTATTAATATATTCGAAATCAATAGTAACGTCATCTACTATAGCTTAACGAAGTTAAAACGCGTTACCCGTAGCATACTAGCCTCGGAGATCTATAGCATAGTTGCTAGCATCGATATAGCCTATGCGATCGCAATAACCCTCCAAAAGGTCTCCGATTAACTAGATCTACTATTAATATTAACTATTATTTATACTAACTCGTATTTGCTATACGAGTACCTCGTTAAGCTAGGTATAACGAAAGAAAAGCGCCTTATAATTGATATAATAGTGCTACGGTAGTTATACGAGCGCTATGAGATCGTAGAGATCTGCTAGATCTATAGTAATAATAACCTAGCTGATGGACTTATGAAGTTAACGCTAAATAAAGCCCTCTAATAGCTTATTAATAATAATAAGGCGATAATATAGATAGAGGGGTAGGTCGTCCGATAGTAACTAGGTTCCCAGCCCGTAGCCAGGGCCCTGCGCGCAGTAAAACCAGGGATATATAGCATATCGGGGGATAACGACGAAACATATGAAAACTGCGGTTATTAGGCTATTTAGGCCCCTTTTATAAGTAGTACTATTTAGTGGTTATCTCGACGAATATAGGCTATTATGGGGTAGGTACCAGTAGTAATAAAAAGACTGCTAGTATTAGAAGCCTAGTCGGCGGTTCGTTGCTAACCTAACTAGCGCTACGTTAGGCTGGTCCGGACCCACCTATTGCGCTGATTCAACTAATAGGAAGGCCAGGACCCTATATACAAGGACTGCCTATATAGCCGTCGTAACCACCAAACCTATGATAGTTAGATATCACGAACAACTATAGTATTACGAAGGAACCCTATCTTTCTGGTACTATTACCTGCGCAGGATAGTTATCCGACACTACCTTCTGCCTGCTTAGGGCTTACTTAGGTCTTATTCTACCTCTATATAGCCCTATATTATAATAAAGTCTCTTATTTCTATCTACTCCTCTAATTATAAATTACTTAGCTACTATCCCTCTATCCTACCCCTACTTATTAACTACTACCTAGCTTATAGCATAATATACTAAGGGTTATTATTATTCTTATCTATCGGGCTATATTTTTCTTTATACTTATCTACTACCTAGTTGTCTTAGAATAATTATAGGGACTCCTAAGTAGGCTAACTATACCCTATCTCTTTAACTAATAACTTATAATACTTGCTCTTATCTATATGCTTCTAGTATATAGCTAGAACGGACTTAACTTCATATTTATCCTCTCTATCTTTAAAAATCGGGGGCGGTTGAGGATTATCGATTTCTTAGCCTAGGAGGGGGTTATTCGTAGCGCGGCGTAGTAGGCTAATATGAAATTAGTTATAGACCTTACCTAGAACGTTTAACTTAACTATAATTAGTAAGATTACTCTAGTTACTTTATACTTTAGGTATAGCTAATCTAACTTCTTATAGGGTCTCTCTATATAGAAGTTAGCTAGTAATAGCTAGACCTTATCGCCTACTTCGTAGTATTCTGCTAGTATCCTTTTACTATTTGCTAATTATTCTATAGTCTATTAGGCTATAGCAATAGCTACTTAGGCTAACTCTATAGTTAACTTTAGTTTACTAACGAAATTATTAGCAGCTGACTTGCGTGAGGTCGATAGCTCTAGCGCAGGCTATACTACTAATACTAGGTTGATATAGTATCTATAAGTAAAGAAGAATAAGCCTATTCCTATTATAGCTATATTATAGCTATTAATCGCTAGTTAAATAGAAGTTAAGTAAACCTCCTAGTTATCCTAGGTGAAGTTAATTATTATCTATAGGACTACTTAGATCTCTTAATTAAAACGTTTTATTACTCTATCTATCTATAGGTAAAAGGCGGTGCTTAAATATTATTCGATCTTTATAAGCATATAGAACTATTACTAGAACCAACTCGTCTAGTTACTACCCCTATTGCTAATAATTAACTTTAGTATACTATAGAATTAGTAGTAGTAGTTTATAAAGCGTTCTGCGTACGTTTCTATATCTATTAAAAGTATCCTCTCTAGGGTTATTATCTTAGAGAGCTTATTAACTATTACCTAGAGGTATCTTAACCCTATTTTTACTATATATAGGAGTTTTATAATAAAATCTATAGCGAGATCGTAATATAGCCGTTCTACTACTAGTAGGGGTTAAAGAAGCTTGCGTTTTGCTTATTACTAAATCATTCCGCGCTTATAGCTATTATAGTTTCTCATAAACTAGCGGACTATAGAGGACTACCCTAGCTAGAAGTATTACTAAGCTAGGATAGCTAGGGTATTATTCTAACTAGAGTAGCTTATTGTTACTAAGTCGTAGTACTTCTGAATTAACTATATTCGAAGCACGTTCTGAGGGTAGTTTTTATCTATTAATCCTAGTATCTAGATCCGGTCTCTAAATATTAATTAGCTAAGGATATTAATATTATACTTAGCGATCTATAGTTGTAGGCCTAGCTAGGGAGGGAAGCTTTAGTCGCCCCTTTTTACTATAGAATAAGCTTCTTAATACTAGTTATCTTCTACTTATACTTCTATTGGAAGCCCAGTCGGCGGCTCGTCGCCGACCCGACCGGCGCCACGTCGGGCCGTTCGGATCCACCTATTGCGCCGATTCAACCAATAGGAGGGCTAGGACCCTATATATAAGGACTGCCTATATAGCTATTATAACCACTAAACCTACGATAGTTAGATATCACGAATAACTATAATATTATAGAAGAACCCTATCTTTCTAGTACTATTACCTGCGCAGGATAGTTATTCCGATATTAATTAGTAGTTAACTTAACTATTGCAACTACTCGAGTTACTATAGATTAGCAAGGTTTATTACTACTTATAGTAGAAGAGACGTCTCTGCTATTAATATTACTGCTACTAGTAGAGGGATTGAAATAACTATTACAAGCTACTATAATAACTATTTAATAACATCTAGGCTGCTTTGCGCCTATATATAACAACTAGTTAAGTAAACGACTATAGCGATAACGTCTAGGCTGCTTTACGCCTATATATAACGACCTCGACGCGAAAAAGCTATGATATTGCGAAAAATAACGTATACTATACCCCCCCCCTATCTCCTCTACTCTATTCACGATAGCTACCCTAACTACTAAGCCGGGTAGTAACCCTCCTCCTCTTCCTACTACTTATAATAGATCTATTTAAGGATCTATTTATAGCGATATTCCTATCCCTACCTAGCTTAAGGGCATTATCTAGCCCAACCTATAGAGCAAGGTCTTCAAGATTAACGAGGAAAGCAATAATATTCCTAATATATCTATTAAATAGGTAAATATATAGATAGGCTATTAATTTGAGGTCTATAAGATTAATAAGAATACTAGCTAAGCCTTCTAGTGCGAGTTCTTATATAACTTTATTAGCTAGACTGCTAAACTATTTAGTAAGACTAACTAGAAGCTTAGGAAAGCCCTTAAAGACTACGTTATTAGCTATAGAGTATAGGTTAATCTAGTAGCTAGAATAATCTCTATTAGGCTCGTTAAGGCTATAAATAGACCTAAGTTCTATTACTAGAGCTAAGCCTAGTTAGATACCTATATAGATAACTTCTTATAATACCTTGCTAATAACCTAACGTTTATTTGCGAGATATTAGTACTAGTTATGCTTATATGCTTGCTCTATCTTACGAGGCCTGATGAGAGCCTCGCCTAAGCTAGAACCCCGTAGTTATAGACCCCTCCTATGATAGTGCTAGTAAAAACCACGCCTACTAGCGGAGACGGCGTAGTTAATAATAACTAGGATATAGGCTATAATAGCCTCCTAGCTATGCTAAAGTAGTTAATAGATCTAGCTAAGCTTTATGCTAATAATATAAAGTATAGTAGCGCTAAATATAATATATTAGAGGCGAAATTAACTATCTTTTGGGATATCTGCGAGAAGGTCGGGATCTAGCAATTGCAAGCAGCTAGCGCCCTCCCCCTTATACTAAAAGGCCGAGCCTGCGATTACTATTTCAACCGACTTAGCAGCGCTTAGTTAAGCCTCCTAGCTATAGTTAAAAAACTCTATAACTACTTCGAATCCCACGATACCTGCTAAGCCTACCTAATAGAGTAGCACTAGGCTATATTAACCTAGGTTATCTATAATAACCCCTCTAAAACGAGGATAGAGTATTTAGAGATCCTCGTTAACTACGTAACTAAGGTCTAACGAGCCTTACTACTAGCTTATTACTCCAATCTTATCCTATAGGACTATATTATTAATACTTACTAAGGGGTTAAAGAGTGCTATTTTTACCTCTTTAACCCTGCTGAGTTAATAGAAGGAGTCCTTAGCTAGTTATATTTAGCTATTTTAATAATAACCCGGCCTATAGTATAATATATTGCTGAAAATAATAATAGGACTGGGGTCTATTAGACCGACCGTACCTACTATAGCAACGGTCGAAAGAATCGTTTTAGGCCCTATATAGTTAGTAATAGCCTTAATAACGTAGCAAGAGCTAAAAAGTGCTACGTTTATAGCAAACCCGGCTATTAGTCGATGAAATATACTAATAACGATCGCTATAAGGCCTATAGTAAGTTTAAGAATAGCTAATACGTCTAAAATAACGCTAACCCCGCTGAATATTACTAGTTTTTAACGTGGTATGAGGGTATCGAAGACCTCGTAGCTACTATAGCCGACTCCTCTGTTATTAATAACCCTATTACCCTCTTTTACTAGTCGTTATCTATTAATAACGACGGCAACGAGGTTAATAGTACTAACGATGAGGCCTTCCTCACTACTACCTGTTTTAGCTAACCTACTGCAGTTAATAGTAGTAATATAATAACCCGCTTAGCCGACTAGTCGACCTTCTATGCAATTAACTATATTAAACCCTCTTATAATGCGTTAGTTAATAAAAATAATAATCCCGTTATAATATATATTACTAACTATTATTTATTAACTATATTTAGAGGGATTATCCCTAACTCCGGCGCAGCCTGATATTTAACCGGGGGTTACCCGCAGTTCCTAGCCTTATAAAAGAGGGTTAACTGCTAACTTAACCCCTCTATAGCTGGGGCAGCCTCGATCCGCTTCAGCAGCGCTGACCCTATCGAATCCCTCGGAATAATAGTTATTACGACTCCCTTTAGCGACGTAACCTTCTATATAATGCTAATAAATACCCCCTTCTTATTATCCCTTTATGATATAGACCGACTTAGCATAAGATTTAATAATATTGCTAACTAACTTATTTATAACGACCTCACGACTCCGGTTATATAACTATAGGGCTACCTATAGTTTATGACTAACCCGGAAGAAGCTATTATAAGTTATAACCTCACTAATATCGAATTACGCTATATCTACTATTGTTTTAGCTACCTATCCGTCTAACGACTCCATAAAGTCCTCTAGCGCGCTAGCTACCCTATTAATATCGATATTATTAATAAGTTAATGAAATTTTGCTACTACTGCTAACTCTATAGTAGCAGCCCCTATTAGTTTAAATTTATAATAAAAGACGATTATAATTTCAACTACGAGGTTATTATTAATATTATATATCTCGATAGCAACTGCCCTGCCCTCTATATTATTAATATAGCTACTATATTTAACGTAGCACGCTTTATAAAGAATATATCTACTAAAACTATATAGCAGACTCTTTAGCTCTACTAGATCGATATATACTAGGGCCTACCCGACTAGATAGTTACTAATACTAGCACCTCCTTTTAATCTACTAAATTTCGCTAATCTATACAAAAGATAGCAATCTCTATAAAAGAGGTCTTAGTTAAGGCTTATAATAATATTAGGAAGGTTAAATAATACTATAAGCTATTACGCTAGGCCTATAAGATTATCCGGGCAGAAGATCTCTCTACTAACCCCGATATCGCCCTCTAAATAGCTATAAAAGCTATTAACGATATTACTAGGCCTAATAGCCTAATACTAACCCTACTAGTATTCAGAGCCTACCCGCGCCTAATAGATAATTTAGCGCTCTTGCTATTAATTATATAACACGCCTAAGCTATATAGAAGGCTATTAATAAGATCTACTAACTCTATACTAATCATTAGATTAACGAGGCTATTATAGCCTGAAATAGCCCTATAACTAAGCCTATATTAAGCCTACTTCTCTAGTTAGAGGTTAGAGTATAATACGAAAAAGACAGCTAGAAGGGCCCTTACCGGCTTATCTCTAATAATAGCTACGAATACGTAGTTTAACTACCTAATAGGCTAAAATCCTTCCGGTTAACTATTATTAAACCTTATTACTAGTCGACCGACCTGCTAATAGAACCCGATAGTAATAATAATAGGATTACAAACCCCTACGGGGTAACTAAGGGAGTCTATAATACGATCGTTATTACTAATAACGAAGCTCCTACCCTACTATAGTGCTAAGGATAGCCCTGCTATAACCCGGCGCTAGGTCCGACTTTAACTATACTTCTCGCTAAAATAGATATTACTACTACTAATAAGGCCTTCCTATCCGCTAAGGAGCAATCTAACTACGACCTCGCTATTAGGTTATATAATAATAGCATGATTATAACCTCTAGAGAGCTTTTTGAGCAGTTAACCCGATAAGAGATCGAATCCCTTATCGAACGAGGCGTATTTAACTTCGTTAGATATAACCCTATTTATTATAGCAGGATCCGGATTTTCCGCTCCTATATTATTAATAAGGTTAAGGATAAGATAACCTAGCCCTATAAGAAGTTAAGACTTATTATTTAAGGCTATGCTAATAATAATAAAGAGGCTATTTTAACCTAGGCTCCTATGATCTAAAGAGCTAGTTAATAGCTAATCCTCGCGATCGCCCTATTATTATTAGCTAATAGCAAAACCCTTTAGATCTGCGATATTACCTAAGCCTATATCTAGTCTACTACCTATCTCGCCCGCCCTATCCTCGCTAAAATCCCTGCTTAAATATAGTATAAATACCCTAATAATACTATTATAGAGGTTATAAAACCCCTCTATAGTATTGCTAAGGCTAGCACCTATTAGTAGGCTATATATAGCTACTATTATAAAGAGAGGCTCGAGATAGAGACTTTATTATTTAACCCCTACTTACTTATATTAATAAAAAATAACCTATCTTTCGCTATTATAGGTATATAAACTAATAATACGTTAGGCCTATTAAACGACGCGTTTTCTGCCCTTAAGGAGGCTAAATTAACTAAAGCTAGCTTTTTAGCTAAACCTAAGCAGATCCTCGCTATTAATAACCCCCTCGTATTTAATAGCAGGATCGTAATAATCGATAATAGCAATACCCTCACCCTTCGCTAAAAGGACTAAGGGCTTAAGTTATACCCTATCAACCCCTCCGCTAACGAAGCTATCTAAAAGCAGCAGTATATTAAATAACGCGCCCGCGGCATATATATCGTATTAATTTGCTAACCCGAGGCCTATTTCGACCTATCTATCGCTATATAATAGCAAAACCTTATAGTTAATAACGTTAGAATCCTTAACTAGCGAATACTCTAGTAGTTATAATCCCTCGATAGAGGCCTTAGTTTTATCCTACTTAATCTCGCTATTATAAAACTATTTGTTTTTATCGATAGATCTTTTACTAATAATAATAACCTATTGTTATAACTAGGTTTTATTATTATACTAGCTAATAAGATTAATAATAATAAGGCTATTAATATATTCGAAATCAATAGTAACGTCGTCTATTATAGCTCGATGAAGTTAAAACGCGTTACCCGTAGCGTACTAGCCTCGGAAATCTATAGCATAGTTGCTAGCATTGATATAGCCTATGCGATTATAATAACCCTCTAAAAGGTTTCCAATCGACTAGACCTACTATTAATATTAATTATTATTTATACCGACTCGTATTCGCTATATAAGTGCCTCGTTAAGCTAGGTATAACGAAAGAAAAGCGCCTTATGATCGATATAATAGCGCTATAGTAGTTATATAAGCGCTACGAGATCGCGGAGATCTGCTAGATCTATAGTAATAATAACCTAGCCGACGGACTTATGAAGTTAACGCTGAATAAAGCCCTCTAACGGCTTATTAATAATAATAAGGCGACGATATAGATAGAGGGGTGGGTTGTTCGATAGTAGCTAGGGATATATAGCATATCGGGGGATAATAATAAAACGTGCGAAAACTGCGGTTATTAGGCTATTTAGGCCCCTTTTATAAGTAGTACTATTTAGTAGTTATCTCGACGAATATAGGCTATTATAGGGTAGGTACCGGCAGTAATAAAAGACTACTAGTATTAGAAGCCTAGTCGGCGGCTTGTTGCCGACCCGACCAGCGCTACGTCGGGCCGTTCGGATCCACCTATTGCGCTGATTTAACTAATAGGAGGGCCAGGACCCCATATATAAGGACTGCTTATATAGCTATCGTAACTACTAAACCTACGATAGTTAGATATCACGAATAACTATAGTATTACGGAAGAACCCTATCTTTCTGGTACTATTACCTGCGCAGGATAGTTATTCCGACAACTTCGTTCTATATATATTAAAGGGCTAGATCCTCGAATACTATTATAGCAGGGGCTTTAACTATTGCTATCCTCCTTACCTTACCTAGGGCGGAGTTAGGGATTATTTATATTACCCTCCCTTTCTCTTGTTTATCCTCTTATCCTTTTAGGGCGTCCTATTTATAATATAAGAGTATATTAGGCATAGCTATTAAGTAACTAGGTTAATATTTTAAGTAGAAATTATACCTTAATAACTACTCCGCTTAGCGACTTTAGCGTTCTATTAAACGTTGCTTTTATATAAAGTATTTAAAGCCCTTATAGTTAGTAAGGACCTTAAACCTAGGGTAGCTTCTTAGCTTAGCATCCTATATATTTAAATAAGCGATTACTATTAATAGCTCCTTATTATAGATTGGGTAGTTATATTAAGTAGGGGTTAGCTTCTATAAGTAGAAAGCAATAGGATAGCGCTATCCTTATGCATCTTCTTAAGTTAGCACCCCCCCTAAAGCGAACCCTAAGTAGACTATCTTAATAGTAGTTAGGGCTTACGGGTTAAAATATAGCGTAGTATTAGTATAGTTTAGAAGTAGCATTTAAGCGCCTAGAATATATCTTCTTATTCCTTACCCTAGATAAATAGCGCTCCCTTCTTTATTAGGAGGGTAAGGGGCTCTATAACCCCTGAGTACTCTAATATAAATATTTAGTAGTAGTTAGCAAACCCTAGGAAACTTTATAATCCTTCTACTAAAATAGGCGCTTCTTATTTAATAATTACCTATACTTTCTCTATATTATAAGTAATACTCTTACCTACTTTTAGGATAAATCTTATATACTTTATTATTTTTATAGAAAACTTATACTTTATTAAATTAAGGTTAAGACTAGCCTCTTAGAAGGCCTGGAGAACCTTATGCACCTTCTGCTTATAGTCCGCTCGGGAGCTGCTATTATAAACTAATATATTATTAATATATATTATTATAAAGTCGTTAAGGAACTCCTAGAGCGTGCTATTAATATATTATTAGAATATTATAGGGGCTCTACTTAATCTAAATAGATAGACTAGCTACTTAAAGAGCTTATATTATATATAAAAGGCGGTCTTTTCCTAGTACCCTTCTGCTATATAAATCTTATAAAAAGCTACTACTATATCTAGTTTAGTATACTACTTCGCTAAACTAACCCTCTAAAGGGTCTCTTAGATTAGGGGTAAGGAGTAGTAGTCTCGCTTTATAATTATATTTAATACTAAGTAGTTATAATAGAACTATAATCCTCTGCTAGGCTTCTTAATAAAACGTATAGGCGCGCTAGTAGGAGACTTACTTACTTAAATAAAGCCCTTATTAAGCAGGTCTATAAGCGTCTTTTTTAATATTAATAACTCTTCTCTTAATATGCTATAGAGGGGTCCCTAGGGTAAGGGTGCTTCTTAGCTAGAGGTATTATACTCGAGGTAGATTTTATAATCTATATTAGGATAACTTAGGGGTAGGGGGTATAACTTAGCTAGCTTAAAAAGCTCTACGAATTCGTTATAAATATATTATAGTAGTTTCTCTAAATAGTTTTCTAGTTTCTTTACCTCGAATGCTTTTTTAATATCCCTTAGGCTTACTACCTATATTCCTACTTCTAACCTAGATAGCTAATTCTTATTAACCCTCTAGTAAATTACTATAAACGAGGTAGTATTAAGTTAGTAAGCTTCCTAGATCTCCCTTACTCTCTAGGGTTCTTCCTATCCTTAAAGGGTAATAATAACCCCTGCTTTCCTATAGTATACCTACTTCTCTATTATATTATAAATAATATAGTATTATTCTATCTATAGCTTCCCTAAGAAGAGGTTTATATCTAATCTTTTTATTATATAGGTAAAGAGTTACTATATATAGCCTCTAATCTCGAGGTATAATATAGCTATACCTTTTGCTATAGCTTGAGCTAAGTTATTAGCAAAACCTTATAATTACTATGCTTAGTAGTCGATATATAGTAAATAGAGGCAGCAAGCATATTAGTAGTCTACTACTATATAGATATTATATCTATAGTTTATTAAAGTATTAGTAGGAGTGCTTTTATTAACTCTAACTACTAATATTATAAAAGGCTTGCTTATATTATATTCTAACTAGAACTATTTCTAACTAGCCTGCTCTTCCTCTATTATCCCTAATACCTAATTTTATACTAGGGTTATTTATTTCCTAAGTTAGAAGGGTCCTCTTTATTTTTAACCTCTCCTAAGTCTAAATATATTATTTCCTTAATAGCTTTTACTATTCTAGGACTATCTTTTAACTTCTTAGCCTTCTAGTAATCCCTTTATAAGTAATTAATCTAGTTATATTTAAAATAGTAGTATATTTCTTTACTAGGACCTTTGCTTCTACCCTTGCGCGAGGTATATACTAACCCTATTATCTTAGTATCCCTATCTATATCTACTCTAGCGGGTAATGCTCTTAATCTAAGAGTTATAAGCTAGTATAAAACGTTAGGAATATAATATAATCCCTCTAGCTTCTATATAATATCTTATATAAAGCTAATATATTTAGTATATTTATAGGGGGTTAGGTAGTTAACTAGATAGTTAAGGAGCTTATAAGATAGTACCCTATATAGGTAGTTAATCTAGATACTATCTAGCTATATTATACTACCTGCTTCTATAATAGCGCGTTTAAAGCGGGGTAGGAATAAAGCGAAGGCTTCGTTATACTTTATTTAAAGCTCCGAGAGTTTTATAAGAGCTTTACTTATAATATTAGGGTTACTATAGGTATAGTCTAAGTATACTAAGAAGGCATCCGGCTTAAATAAGCTATTACTACCCCCTGAGCTATAGAAGGCTATAACTACTAGCTATACTTTAGGTTCTAAGCAGGAGTTAATAAGATACTAGGCCTCCTAATTACTTAGGTAGAAGTCCCGGTCTATCCTAACTTTATTATATATCTATTACGCCTATATAGCATACTTATTGCGGTTTCTTCTAAACTTAGGGGGGTTAGGAAGGGGTTTTGATTGCTAAGCGCTACTTACTTTCTTAGTAGTTTCTAGCTATAGGGTTAGTATTAGTAATGCTAGGGTATAGCTACTTGCTATATCTTGCTAGAGCTCTGCGGTTAGCTTATTATTAGGCTGCTATATAGTTATTAGGCTATTAAGTTAGTTGCTAAGCTTATTAATCGTTATATAAATTGCTTTAAATACTTCTTTATTTATTAGTAGTACTTCTAGACTAGCTACTATAGGTATAGTAGGTTCTATTTTCTACTTGCTATCTATCGCACTATATAACTAGCGAGGCGGGTATAGAGAGAGAGAGCTTAGATATATAAGGGGCTAGCTTAGGGTTTATTTAACTTAGGGGTACCTTAATTATAGTAATCTAAGCTAAGGAAGGGAAGTTTTCTAGGAAGTTCCCCGTGCGATAGAAAAGCGGATATAGGGCGAACGTTAAGCGAGAGCAGTTGTTAAGAGCAGAATTCTTAGGGTCTATAGCACCGCCCAGATGCTAGCAGTGGCGTAGCCTGTAATAATAATAAGGAGGGAAAAGAATAGACCCTAGGGTAGGAAAAAGATATTATTTTATAAATAGCTAAAGAAGCCTCGCTAAACTATTATAAAGGTAGTTATAACTTTAGATAATGAAGAATAGTAATTATTTACTATAGTAGGTGCTACTTATTAAATATAATAAATTAGTAATAATAGTTGCTATCTAACCTATTTAAGAGCCTTATAATATACTTATTTAGAAGGGGGATAATAGGTAAAAAATAAAGTTATTATAAAGGTATAATATAAGAGAGTGCTCGTTAGATAAAGGGCAAATAGCTAGCGAATAAAAATAAAGTTATTATAAGGATAATTATTCTCTTTTAAAAGAAAATAATAAGATCCCTTTAGAATAACCCTAAATAGAGGGTATAAAAAGGGCTTAAAAGGAGAGGAACTATAAGGAATAGGACTATAAGCTTAGCTACTATATTTATAACCCTAAGAGCTCTATTATCTTTTAGTAAATATATAGCAAACTATTACTATACTAAATAATAGTAATAATAATAAAGGACTAGGGCCTACCCTAGATAACTAAGAAGGATAATAATAGAGGGCTAACTTATAATATCTAACCTTATAATAGGGATTATTATAATTAGAAGTGGGATAATTATAAGGGACTAGATACCTAGGCTAGAGAAGCTAGAGATATCTTAGCTAGTATAAGCTAAAAGAATAGAGAGGCCTATAGGTCTAGGGTATAGAACTCTTATAATAAGGACTTAAGTAAGTATTTACTAAAGGCTAGAAAAGAAGGATCTTAGAAGAAGTAAGCAAAAATAGCATAATAATACTAGACCTACCTTTTAGGTGCTTCTATTATTAGTTTGACCTAACCGTGGCTCTTAGCCCCTTGATACCTTTATAGTTATAATAACTTTAGTTATAAGATTATAAATTACTTTACTAATTAATAGCTTTTATAGATTATTAAAAAATAACTTTATAATTAAAATACTCTTACTAGAAATTAACTAGGCTTATAACTATTAGGTAATAGTATAGCTAGCGATTATAATGCGAGACTTAATATATTAAGATATATATATATATATATATATATATATATATAACTAGTAAAAAGGGGCTATATTGGCCTATATATATAAGATTTAGTATTAATATATAATTAATATAAATATCCTATATTTGGGTGTAAATCTATATCCCGGAACATCCGAGCCATGCATACCTCGCTTAGTGCGATGTGTGGGTCCGACAGGGTTCCTGTCCTGCTTGATGGGTGTCCGGCTTCCCTTCGTGTCTGCCTTCTTCCTCCAACCTCAGCGGTCCTTGTTCCCAAAACATAAACCCCCCATCCCTCGATCGCTGGGAGAGTTTCTTACTTCCTTCTCTCCAGTCCTCCTGAACCCTCATTCTAGAAGCAGGTGTTACCTTCAATCAGAAAGAGAGAACTCCACAGATCTCCATTCAATAAGGGCCAATGGGGATATTGTATGGATGCTCCTTTCTTGAAGTCAGCCAAGCCTCGGTGTCAAAAAAACAGATGACCTGCCACTCTCGATGGTGGCGCACCAGACCGATATGATAGCGCCGCCTAGGACGAGAGAATACTACAAGACCGTCGGGTATCGCAAGACACTGAATAATGCGATCACCACGAGAGACTTGGCACTGGCGTCTGCGACAAGCTTTTCGAAAATTTCCGCGGCCTCGAGCACGAGCGCCATGGCAAGTACCGCGTTGTCATCGTCGGTGCCTTGATGATGCGCGCAGGCGCCAAAATCAAGCAGGGCGACCTGGGCCACTTGAAAGAGCTGGCTGAGGGCTTCCCCGGCAGGCATGGCTTTGTCATGCCCATTTGGGACGACGGCTTCCGCCACGCCGGAAAAAAGCAGTTTCTTACCGCTCTGGAGAACTACAAAGCCGAAACTCCGCGGGACTTTGGCGAGCCTAGGTACGTTTCTTACCCCGTAATTCCTCATAAGGGCTTCTCACTAATGTGAGTCGTGTGAGTCAGCTGCTTCCACTGCGGAAAGATGGAGGCCGTCTTCGGACAGGCGCCCAAGAAATGCGGCAAGTGCGGACGGGCTTGGTTCTGCGACGTGATGAGTCAAGTTCAAACATTTTCGCGGAAGTTGGGCTTCATCTCACCGGACTCAGAACTGCCAAAAGGCGGCTTGGAAGAACCACAATCATATGTGCAAAACAATCATGGAGAGCAGGTCGTTGAACGTTTGTGTTGAGTTTATGACAAGAAGGCTCCACGACTTAGCCTGCTGGCTTGCATATAGATACTGGTGTTCCTGGTGTTGTTAGTGTATCTTGATCCAGAGTACCGTAGCTGGATGGAACTTGTTAGGAAGTATGTCGAGATGTGACCAGAGAGAGATAACGAGTGTTTGTTTGGGGGATTAATGGTCAGATGAGAATGCAGAGATGGCAATGAGTCATGACATGTCACGACGCGACTTACTGAGAGCCCTGGAGAGAATTAAAGTGATGTATTCACAGAATTGGGTCCATCGCTCAGCATGATGAGTGGTGATATGTCTGCCCAGTACCTGGTAGAGATCGCCCGTCGCTCACATATGTCTCTGCAGTCCTCATATCATCCAGTAGCATAATCTTCCCTTCTTCAGAAGCATTTACCACTGTATTCATACCCGGAGAAGGAGATTCGGCGCCAACGACCTCCAATCCGCCATATTCATCGACAGCAATGTCACAGGTCGCCCCAAACCAAGCTGGGCATTTCCGGAACTCCACGTTCCATCGGGATGGTAGCAGCCTACGATAAGATGCAGAAGGCGGCCGGATTCAAATGTAAGCAGTCCAAAGAATCTAAAACATTGAGCACCCTAGACCATTATCGGTGGCCCAGCAGATGCAGCCCAACACTACGTTCGGCGCAAAGTCGCTGGAGATTTACAAAGAATCCGAAGTTTCAAGTCTCTAACCTGACTGTTTGCGTTGTTGATGAAGTTTTCTTGCCCCTTTCATCGCCGTTGGACGCTGTAGACTCCAGAGTAAGCGACGTGTTGTTTGTTTGGGTCGGGGCCGAGTCAGCAATCGAGTTGCAGTTGGTGACATTGCAGCTTTGTGCCACTGACGAGCATTGAAAGCCTCGATATGCTGGCCGGGTATCCTCGACGGCGACGTTCAAGTAAACCCATCCATACTCGCACCTCGCCTTATTCTGGCGATTTCAACGCAGCGGTTGCGATGAAGTATCGATGCTTCGAATATTGACATCAACTGTCGGTTTCTGATTTAGGTCTATGTTCTGCCTTGAAACTTACTGTCACAAGACAAATACACAATGCCAAGTTCTCTCCTCTCGAAGGCAAGATCACAACAGCGTTATTGCATCTGAAATCCATGCTCCTGGCTCGCGGTCGCATGTTTCTCTAGAGCTATGCATTGGGCAGTCATTAGGAACACCAAGTAAACAAGCATGCCTGCAAGAATGAAGCGATCCAACTCCGAACCACTTCAATTCGATATCCGATTCTTAGTCGCAATTTGTCCTAATCACTTTCCACAGCATGTATTAGTCGTCAGGGTTTGGTATTTAAACAATAAGCTGAGTTCTCACCTTCCGAACAAGCCAGCACCGGAACATACCCCCGCCTTCCCCTAGCCCAGACTCAACCCCGTGCATCTCCCGGACGCCTCCGTCGCGCCAAGAACCAAGGACGGCGCCGGCTTCCCGCACGTCCCTCGCAGCTGGACCATCATCTCAGAACCCGACATCGTAGCACGGCATCCCACCCAATGACAGACCAAGCCATGCGCTTGACATGGCCGCAGATCTCCACGCCGTTGCAATCCTCGCAATTGGAGCCCCCCTGAGGCTAAGGCAGGCACATCTCAACACCCCAATCACGACAAACCAAATCTCCAAGAAACATCCCAGAAGACCAGAAACCACGATATCAACGGCCTTCCGACTGTCGTCACACCAACACCCCAAATGCGTCCCATTAACCCCCCGGCCATCAAACCGCGTCTGCGCTTCTCCCTCCCCTCCGCAAGCGACGCGCCTTAGCAAAGAAGTCCGAGCCCGCGCCTCACGAGCGTTGGAAGTTTGGAACACAACACGACGCTACAGTCAAAACGCGGACAACTAGATGAAGACACCATCTTTTCCATTTGATGAGGTATCAGGCCCCAGAATCTACCGACGGTATTCCAATCTCATCCCGCATGGCACATCGAAAGATGTGTCTTGATAAAACCGATACAGGCTGGGAGAACAACGTGCGTAAAAAATGTCTGAGATTGGACTAAGAGGACTAGACCGGCAGGCATGCAATGCAGCACAACCACACCTGCATGTCGACAAATCAGCCCAGCATGAATTACCTCAGAGAGAAAAGCCACCCACCCAAACCCCGCACGGAAGGGAACTCAGACTTCGACGGAATGCCATCATCCCATCATCATCTTACCTACATCACCAACGCCATTCCGCTCCCCCGCCAGCCGGCGTCGTACTCAACCACAGAGGATTCCCGCACAAGTTTACTAATGTCGTGGTATCTTGGACCGTCCAAGTATGGAGGTAGGTAGGTAGGCACGTTGGTAGGTAACCTGTTCCCGCCACCCGGAACCTTTCGCCCCTAATTACTGCAACCCCAAGCACGCAACACAAGTGCAGTCGAAGGGGGAATTTATTTGAAAAAAAAAAAAAAAAAAACGCCCACCTTGGCAAAAAAAAAAAAACCAAACCAAACGGCAAGAACGGAAGATACATTCACTACGAACGAAGTACGCACGTAAACCCACCCAACCTTGCGCCTCACTTGGGGGACCCCCTTGCAAATGCCATGCGAGCGAGGGCGGAAAAAAGAAAGAGAGGAGTGTCCAGGCTCATCACTGCAGCACCCGGATCTCCACCCCCATCCGACCAGCATCGCGGAAGGTTTCAACAAGGTTCCCCGGCGCCGGTTTGCCCGCCCGCTCGCAAGGTGGCAGGTTCTTGTCAGATTTCCGATCGAACCTTGTCTTTGGTACCAAGTACCGCTGCGAGTAAAATTGTCCAGGACGAGGTGTATCCCTGGTGTGATGCGGCGCGGACAGCTCAGCCTCCCGAATCCCACTACTCACGGCCATGGCCGTTCGCCACCAATGTTCAGCCACCTGGGGCCTTGATTTTGGGCAGAACAGTGTTGAGTTGAATAAAAATATCGGATCAAGGCGGTATGTTATGCTAGTTCAAGTCAGTTTGAGCACCGTTAAAAGCCAGACCAGGTTGAGTCTCATGAAGTGCGCACGAGCGCCTAGGACATATCGCATGACAAGCGCGGACAAGCTGAGCAATCGAGATGCTTTTTTTAATTCATTGCGGATATGTCCGCCAGCTATTAATATCAAAGCCTGATGAGAGTAGAGTCCACCTTTGCCTCCCAACGCTCTTCACTGACGTGAGCCACGCCGCCATGACGCGCCTCTCCAGTCCACCACTACAACCCACTAAAGTCCAGAAATTTGGTGTACGAGCAAGAACACCTGAGTAGTCTTGCAGGACGATAATTTTGTCTCCTTTTAACTAAATGACGAAGCCGATGCCGTGACCATGAATAAGAAGACGACGCTCTCCATGTGGTATCATATCGAAGAAACCGAATCGCAATAGAATTTAAATCCTGACAAAGAAAAGATAAAGAATGAGGAGTCGTTCATCATCTGTGGCTCGTCCCACGTTTGCGTTTGGCGTAAATCGAAAAATAAAAAACAAAGTCGTAGCTGCAGGGTGCTGCCGGCGCGTCAGGCGTGTAGCCTCAGTGGTATTGTGAGAGCGTTATTCCTCATCGGTGAGAGTTTGAAGAGTCATAGGATCTCGTAAACGTCTTGTCTTGTGAATAGCAACAAGGTAGTCAACCAAGCCTTCAGCATCGGCTCGGACAGCCTCAAGTTCCTCCTTGGTGCACCCAGCTGTGCTGGAATCCTTGCTGGGATAACGGTATGCAGCGAATACGACGCCACGATTGTTTTGAGAAATGTCCTGCGAGCACGAGTTGCGGGGGCTGGAGTTGGCCGATGCCCTGCGTCCAACCGAGGTATGGAAGGCATGACCATATCCGCGAGCGAATTCGCCAACCTGCGCGTCGTCACTGCGATACTCCATCCACCCCTCGTGCTTCAAGATCTTGGCCTGTACCGTAGCCGAGATGCGGAAAGGACTATTAAGGTTTGACAGACCATATGCCGCAAGCAGGCGGCCGGTCATGCCTGGTGCTGTGTCCACGGTTGGTCCTTCCATGGGCGCCATGAGTGAGTTCCTCATGCTGACCGGTCCCGAGGACAGATCCAAGGATGCCCGATATGGTGAGGACGGAAAGTCGGATGCATGCCCAGGCCATAGGTTGACAATATAGACCAAGTCGAAGTTGTGCTTCGCAGCGATCTGAGCGACCTGGAGAGCACCCTCTTTGGCCACGTCGTCGGCGTAAATGGAAGAAGTCCGCCTTGACGGGCGAGTTGATGATGTTGAAGAAGGGGTTGGCGGAGATGGAGGGGTTCGAAGAGGGGCGGGGATGATCGGCGTGTCCGGCAAATCTTCGAGTTCAGGCTCCTCCAAGATATCGTCGTCGGAAAGGGCAAAGAAATCCTTAAGGTCTCCGCCCTTGAGAATGTGACTTGATGAGGTGACGGACCTATGAGATCTCGAATGGCTTTGAGGGCGCCGAAGTGATGAAGCCTTCTCATCTCTCCTGCGTCGTGTTGCGGCGGCAACGGCTCTTCTCTTTGCAAGACTGATCTCCGCGGACGATCGTTTGTCGTGTACTGGCTTCATTTCTGGTGACGCAGCTGGTGTGGGCAAATCACTGCTCATAGAGGATGATGGTCGGCCGAGCTGAGAGCTCTTTATGCTCGAGTCGTCTTCGTCATCAGACGAGGGTGGGGTGTCAGCTCTCAGAGGCAGAATGACGGAGCTGTGGCGGTGCTCGAGGGAAGGTTTATGCGGTGCGGGTAAGGTTTTGGGCGACGACGTAGCGCAGTCGGGCGAAGCCCGCAAACGGCCTTTGGGAGGAGCAGGAAAATCGAACCCACGCAGACTTGCCACTGACTGACTTTCTCTGCGTTGATTAAGCGACATGGAGCGGGCCGGAAGAGTAATTGTCGACGTACTTGCGCTGCTCAGGTGAGAGAAGTTGATAGAGAGCCGCTCGGACGGGTTCTCGGGTAGACTGTGGGCGCGCCTTTCATTCTGAGAGGCGACTATGCGCTCGTCTCTCGCTTTCATCCGAGAAACACGCGGCCGAATGAACGAGGGCGAGGGGAAACGCTGGTTCAAGCGATCAGTTTTGGGTCTTGAGAAATCCGAAGGTGCCGGGCTTGTGTCGATCGTGAGGTCCTTCCTCTTAGAAAAGAGCCTTTCTAGACGATCAAAACTGTTTGGCATTGTGACTGAGATGTGACTTCAGCCGTTTATTGTTGAATCTATTCGTGTAAGTGTTGGCAAGTTTCTTTCACAGGCGGCGACGCGAAATCGAGTCGACAAGATGCACATACCGGTCAACAGATATTATAAGGTAGGGGAGGAAGGATCGACGACGGGCGCGGTGACACAAAGGAAAAAGAAAATCGAAAACACCTTTTGTGTGGGGGAAACTTTGTGCAAGTCGAGGTGAGAGGAAGGAGAGAGCCAAAGGCCTCGGCCGAAGTGTTGGGACGCTGGCTGATGGGAGGTCACAGTGAGACAGAAACTCGGTGACCACAACGGAAGGTAAGAACACCCGGCAGGAGTGATTCCCGTCTAGAACTTTGGAGTCGAGCAAGAGTCGAATATTTAAAGTGAGTCGAGTCTTACTGGATCGGATGAAGGAATGCAGAAAACCAGTGGGGACGCGAAGGCGAGAGGGTAATGAGGCGAGGTGCTGGGCACAAGACTAGCTGACTTCCTCCTCTGCGCGACGTCGGTTGAGTGCGTTCGAGGGTAACGAGCCGAAGGATGGGCGACACAGAGACCCTGATCAGAAAAGGCGCGGGATGATTGGTCAAAGGAGGTGGTGGTGCAATGTAGGTTGTATGACCTCCCAGTGCAACAGTGGTTGAGGTGAGATGGTTCGCAATATATGTGAGAGGCTCCGTCTGAGTTCTGGGTTGAGGTCGGCTAGAGGCTGGGTGGCTCGAGGGGTTTTAAGAGAGATGGTTAATCGAGGAAGGGTAGCAAGACACTAAGGTAAGGTGAGGCCGATGATGAAAAAAAGAAAGGAATAAAAGTGGAAAGAAGCGTGTGTTGTATGTGCTTCGGCAGCGGACAGGATGAAGCCGATCTGAAAGGGCCGGAGAGATTCGAATTAAGGTATGATACGATACCCCGGAGTCTGAGGATTAGAGAATTAAGAGTTGACCGAAGATCAGCACAGAGCCGAGGGAGGGACACGGTCTTGAAAGGGTCTGGAGAAGTGAAGGCTTAAGATGCTCGAGGCGTGAAACCCGGAGACAGCCAGTGCTGAAGGGGGGTGAAGGAAGAGGTCTCAACTCGACTCGTCGAGTGAGAGACGGAGTAAGAAAAAAACAAGGGCGTGTAGTGCGGTCAGATCCAGGTTGGGTCAAAGTTCAACTTCTGGGTCCAGAGCCAGGTCCAGGACCAGGTCGAGCTGCCACCCAGCGGACGGGAGCTGCACCTCAGAGATGTGGCTTGTCTAGACAGGTCTTGGGCGTTTTCTGACTCTGGGATGTGTCTCTGATGTGAGGCATAGTAAGGTGTTTGTGGTCACTCTTAAGTTCAGCCAAGCGTGGGATCGGGAGTGGAAGTAGTGGGATCGGGAGTGGGTGGGTGAGGGTGTACGGCATGAGAAGTACTGAGGCTAAGGCAGAGTTTTAGTGTCGTGCGTTAGGTAGGTATTGCACTCTTAGTAACCTGTAAGGTATCGCACTCTAACCGTACTGCGAAGGCAGATTCAAGATGAGAAGGGAGGGAGACGCAGTTGGGCAAGGTCGTAGGTCGCAGGGCAGCAGGGGCTGGATTGGATCACGGATGAAGCTAAGGTGGCAGCAGTCCCCAGCTGCTTCGGATACTAGGTACAGTAGCTAACCTAGTGCAGGTACGTTCCCAGCGGTTCACCTCAACCCGGGTGCCACATGCGTCTCCGTTCGGGGGAAGGCGCAGACCGGGGGTTAGTCCGCGGACGGGAGAGGCGACTCTGGTGGAGGAGGGAAGGCACGGCGGGGCGCCAAAATCCGTGATGGAGTCTCGTCGTCAACTTTTTACCAATGACGGCGGATGACTGGGTGGATGTGGGTGGGACCGCGCAGCGGAATGCGACAGGGGGGCCCAAATTGGGCATGCCGCACCTCGGGAACGTTCTCATGGCTAAGCAGGGATCGTGAAGTCACTCACGGACGTTGTGACTGGCTATGTTTCTTGAGGGCAGTGGCACTGACGCGCTCCATCGTTAACAAGGGACACTCGAAAAGGAGCGAGTCTCTCGAGTCTCTTTGGCAGTAATCATCACCATTGACCCAGCCTCGAGCATAAGGCAGATGAGGTGTCTGTTATCGTCCACAAACGGTGGTCAGCATTATCAAAAGTGCAGTACGACTTTATAGCGCGAAGGCATAGGATTACGATGGAATACCTAGGTAGGTAGGTAGATGGAGAGGGGAGAATGGTCAGCCTCCGCAAGTACAATTGGGTAGACGCAAGCAAGTGTCCTTCTATCTCAAGGTACCTTACCCTAGGTACCTTAGGTTGGGAACCAGCTTTGGATAAAGTGAGGCAGAAGAAAGGTACCTCAGGTACCCGACGGCAACGGCAGCTGCAGCTACAGCTGCAACGCAACTGCAAAGCACTTTAGCAAAGGTGACGACCTAGCTCTAGCTCCGACTACCTCCTGCCCCCAATCACGTCTCATTTTTCGCCCGTCTGTCATTTCGCCCAGACCACCCGGCTCTTCTCCTGCAGCGCCTCTATGCAAGCGACATGTCCCACTGGCTACCTATCACTAATGTTTCGTTTCGTTTCGTTTCTTCTGGCGTCGTCCGCGCAAAATATGACCGATGTCCAAAATCTTGGGATTTTTCTTTCATCCCCTTCTTTTCTTTCCAGCTCCGTCCGTCCCCTCTCTTTGCGGGACTCTCGAATGGGCCTCGTCGGAGGTCAAAGCAAAGAAAACCGCGGAAAATGCTACCGAGTCTCCATATCCAAGAACCGATCCAATATCGATGCAATGTTGGAAATGGCGCCCCGACTGCTTTGGGCCTCGACAAATCGACATGCCCCCAACTTCAGTGCGTCAACCGTCAGCCCAGCCAATCCGGGACAAGCTTCCTCGCCTTACGGATACTTCTTCACTTTACTCAATCCTATGCAAAACCGTGTACCTTGTCAGTCGACGCTATTAGTGGAGGATGACATCCACCCGCCGCTCCTGACATCAATCACCCGGAAAAAAAAAAGACAGGCCTTCCGACCGCGGACCGCAGAAAACACCGTGCTTGCTGCAGAAAAACGCCCTCTTCGGCAGGCCCTCAACTTCGGCAGCAGCTCCGTCCAGGAACAGTAAACGCCATGCACGACATTTTCTTTGGTTCCCGCTGATGAGCAAGAGCTGTCAAGTCGGCCAACCCTCCGGATTCAGGAATCGTTCGGGCACTCAGTGCGCCAGTTCGACATGATGACTTGATGGTCGACCTGTTCAACCCTGGTTCCCGACCAGTGAAGCTTTGAAATAACGGCGTATTTGTTTGACAGCACCATCCAAGCACTTCTCGCTTGCATGCAACCGGGCTCGAGCGTAGTCTTCAACACTGGTGCCATGCTGCCCTGATCCTGACGTCCTGCTGTACCGACTGACACGACTCGCCTCGTTGTCAGAGAGCAAGGGGGACAAGCTGTACTGAAGTAAATGCTACAAGAGTCCAAGCAAGGCCAACGTCAAGGGCAGAACCAAAGTCGGGTGCGGCTTTTGCTGCAAGCTTATCACTCTCCAGGGCCAAGCTTGCAAAATACCTTGCCCTCCCAGGCATGGATCGCCGCCACTAATGCGAACATACAATCTTCTCAACAACATCAGACGAGTTTCTCTCCCAGGGAGTTCATCGCAGCTTATGCAGCCACCGTCTCATAGCGCTGCTTCCAGCACTAAACGCTGCCGACGGGCCAGGCTACCGGTCGGCCACATCTCAATTGACCTCCGGCCTAAGTTTACTGCAAGTTCAATACAGTCACACACGACATGCCCGGCTATCGTCCAACTCCATCCTTTAGCTGACGCTTACATAGCACAGCATTGTAATGAGCGAGTGTCGGTCCTCAGTTGTCTCCAATTGCAATCACTCCGTTGGGGGATACCCCCCCGCTCCCTTCCCCCCCACCAAGTTGGTACCTTAACTTCGGAAGCACTCATATTCATGTTGCCCATACGTAATTACGTTCTGAGCCCTGGAAAACTCCGACTGGTCCTGACAAATTGAACCCTTGACCACAAAGTCTCCATGCTGAAGTATCAATCTTCGCCGAGGCTCCGCTTTACCAAACGGGCCACTGCTGCTGCCGAACGCAGTCACGAAGCTTCCTTTCGGTCGTTTGCCCAGCCTAGCCACCAATGGCGTGGTTCTCGCGACGAGATGACACCACCGTACGGCCGCGAAACGTTCCCGATGCAGGGTCCAGACTTCAGATTTAAGAGCTTTATCGGTTTCGACCAACGCCGTCTTGCTCGGGAAGCTTGAGTCAATAGCGATCCTTGCGCAGTCTGGCCATTAGGCTTGACCTATCGCACCACGTCAACTCGGACAGCCAGCGGCTTTTTGCGACAAACGTACTGCGCACACCCAGAGCTTGCTTCTTTTCTCTGAAAATCCGCTCGCGCAGCGTAGAAATCAACCCCGTCCGAAGGGAGGGTTGCATCAGGCCTCTTTCCGAATGGTGAAGCCATCTCCTTTCTGTTGTGCATTACATGAAGCTGCGCTCAATGAAGAAAGCACTAAGCAAGGGACGAGCCAGCTCGACCAGCTTCTTGTTCAAGGGGCTCGCTGATACCAGAGCTCAGAGTTGACCAGAACATTGGCTAGCCAATGCATGACCCAAGGCGGCTTACACTCCGACAAGCATATGCGCGACGAGGCCCTAATCATAACTGCTTCCCTTTTAGCCAACCCTCTTTCGAATCGCAACCCTTCGATCTGGTTTATTCGTAAGCCTCGAGAACTAGCTGTACTCAAGAGCCCGGACGGAACTATTCAACGTCGCGGGTGTTGAACCCTTACCGCCGCTGCAGCCACGTTAGAGGCTCTGATCAGCACGGCCCGGGATCACGTCAGTTTAAAAAAATACATCGTCACTCATGGCGAGCCGAATTTTTGTGTCGGACGCCAAATCAAAGCCTGCAGCATTGATAATCAACGGGTATCTCCAATCAAATTCCATTGACGATGTGGCTGTTTTCAGGGTCTTTGCTCAGTCGCTTTTCCCAAGACAGACCTCCGGAAGAACGGAAACATCAAAGCTGACGACTGAGACACTATCTCTCCGCTTCCGAATGCGTGCAAGCCGAGGTCCGCCACGATGCTCGAAGCAAGGAGAACAGGAAAAGTCGGCGCAGTCAATCTCCCACCTAGTGACCGTATAAGGCACATGACTGATTCTGTCTCTCTTCGCAACGCTCGTAATCGTGATGAACGCTTCGAGCCCGTTGGTAGCAAGCGAGTGTCGCCACAGCCTTGATCACTTTTCTTTTTCCAAATCAGACCTCAGCAAAGTTTTAAGCCAACCACGGATTCCGCCGGCAGCAGCGCGTTCCCATCTCCTACAGGCTCTTTGTAGCACTAATACTCGGATAGCATTCGGCGGGAACAGTTGGACACATCCTCCCTCCTATTGGCCATCTACCTATCGTCTTGTTTCGGGTCGGTCAAGCAAGGGGGTCAAATAGTGAGCTGCGCTGCCTGGTACGCTCAGCGTATTCAAACCTAAGTAGACCTTTCCTCGGAGCCGAGTGCTTAAGCGGTCTCCAATGGGGCCGGAAGCTGGTCAGATACTGAGATTATTGGATCTCGCACTGAGACTTTTGTCCATCCAGGCTTATAGCTGAGATGCAGACGTCCGCCGACAACCAGACCCTCGATTCAGCCAAACGATGGCGCCAATTTTTCAAACAGTCGGGACAGATTCTGCGATGCGATACGAATAATACTGGCCAAGCAGTTCAGCTTTGGCGGGTATTCTCGCGGCCTCGTCGTTGTGCATCCGGTGGCTACTGTGTCTCTTGTAGCACAACTAGATTCAAGACATGCATACAAGGAAACCGCGCAGGCAAAGAAGAAAGCAAGAATTGTGCATTCCAGCCTGCTAATAATCGCGAGTGGCTAGCTGTGGTAATTCTCGCGCGGCTTAAGCCATCGATCGAGGCGTGGTTTTGCTCGGAATAGGCGGCTTGGACTACTTTATTTCAATGGTAGTTTTCCGCTTCTCCACGATACATTGTCCGGTTCGCGTTTTAGATGAAAATGCATCCATGAATAATAGAATGCCTCTGACGAAGGTCGTCTTGTCGATAAGTGCACCCGTCGGCGAGCCATCGAGTGAGAGCTCCAGCATAGTCTGGCCGTGCAAGCCGTGTTGGCCTGGTTTCCAGACAAAAAGCAGTTGGAAGGACCGCTGAAACCGTCGAGAAAATATCATGATTCGACAATAATTTCTTCGTAAAGGAATGTCCTGCGTTGCATCATTCATACTTCCTTTTGTAGGGGGCACGAGACGACTCGGGATCTACGTAGAGGCACCTTTTGGTGCCATGTGCAAATGCATGCGCAATTCACGTCCTTTCTTCTTTTACGAGTTTGGAAACTGGTGATCAACTCCTGAAGCTGATCAAGCCTTCTATGGGTTTTACTCCCCTGTTCTGCGAGCGAGTGTCTCGCTGAGAGAGGATTAACTCGACTACTAGCCACCCCGGATTTTCGCAATCTCGAAGTTTATCTCATTAGCGCCTTTCTATCATAAAACAGTGCAGTGCAGAGTAATAGAGTCAGTATAGCTAGGTATAGCTATATTTAAATATTCTTCTCTAGCCCTCTAACTTATTATATAAGAGCTAGAGGACTTATCTAGGGGCTACCTAGTGCTTCCCTACATCTCCTAACTCCTATAGACTTCTCTAACTTAGCTTACTAAGCTTTTTTTCTTTATAATATTATCCTAGATTATAATATAATCCCCCCCTCTAAATTAATCTATCCTTAGACTAAGCTACTTAGTAATTATCTGAAAAGTCCCTAATACCTCCTAATAAGATTTTATAACTCCTAGTTTTTATAAGTTTAGAATTTAATATCCCTTATTCTAGCTATATAACTCTTCTTTAGATAGCTAAGTAGCTTAGAGGAGTAATCAGCTAGTAATAAGGTATTTATCCTCTACCCTAGCTACTCTTATAGCTCTTATACCTAAGTATTAAGGGATTTTATAGCTTAGAGGAATAATAAGCTAGTAATAAAGCTATTAACTTATAGTCTAACTACTCTGATAACTTTTAATAAGTCTAGGGCTACTTAGTAGTTATTTAAACAGCTATAACTAAGTTCTCTTATAAGGGTTATTCCTTCTTTTATAAGGTTATATTAAAATATATTATTATTTAGGCTTATCTGTATTATTTTAAATCTACTCTCTAAAGTATTATATTTTCTACTTATTATTATATTTTTAATACCTTTATAAGGTGAGTAAAGATACTCTCTCTCTAAGGATAAAGAAGGTTTTTATTATAATATAAGGGGTTATTAGTAGTTATTTAATTATTACTTAGTACCTCCCTATATTTAATAAAATTAAATAAAGTTAAGTGATATAATAATCTAGAGATTATTCTCCTTTTAATTATATAAAAAGCTAGTTTTAGTATTAAGATAGAAATATATAAATATTATTTAAAACTTTCACTCTATTAAAATCTCTCCTTCTTACTTCTTTAGTTTTATTATATTATTATAATTATTATAATTATTATATTATTATATTATTATTATTATTATTATTATTATTATTACTAATAACTTATTATTAGCCTCCTGCTCCTTTAGTAATATCTTTATCTTAATTATTATATAATAAATCTATTATTATATTTTCCCTTATTACTAATATTATTAATACTACCCTCTTCCCTACTAATATACTAAATACTTCTTATATTCTTATAATAAGTAAGCTCTAGGGGTACTCTTACTACTACTACCTCGAGGTATAAATAAAGTAAGAGCTTACTAAGGATAATATCCCTAAGATTGAGCTCCTTATAAGCTTAATTCTATATTTTAAGAGTAATAATAAGTTCCTAGTTCTAATTTAATACTTATCTAATACTTTCGTAGCTTTAGGTTTTAAATTCCGTATTAATTTATTAGTTTCTTAAATACCTTTACTGAATATAAGTATTATATTAAATAAGTAATAATAAGGCTTATATTACTATAGGTTTTATTTATTATTTTTTATTTTTAGCTACTAACTCTCTATAGCTTACTTATTATATAATAATCCTATTAATAAGCTTAAGCGTCTTATAAATAAAGCTAGTTCTTAGCTTAATATTTAAGTATAATATATTAAAAATAAGGTAGCTTATCTAGTTCCTCTCTAGTATTTTACTACTTATTTCTAATTATAATTAGGAGGAGATCCTTATTATTCAACTTATAATTAAAAAAGCTTCCTAAATTAAGAAGAATAAAGCTAACCTTATACCTAAGAAATATAAAGTTAAAGAGGTAGAGATCTCTATAGAGATAGAGGATTACTAAGTAAGCGCTTTAGAAGAAGCTACTAGCTTCTAGTAATACCTTACTAGAGAGGTTAAGAAGTAAACTAAGTTATTATATAAGTAATATAAGGAGCTTTATTATTATTACTTAGAAATAAAGTAGCTAGTTTAGAAATAACTAGAGGTATAAGAAGTATAAGCTTATTATACTAAGGAGTTAAATAACTCATATAATAAAGTTATAAGTTTATATAATTCCTACTTACCCTATTTATTTGTAAGGGAGGCAATAATATTACTAAGGGGGGTCTAACTTATTCTAATAAGGAGGATACTAGCGCCTAGTAGATTTAAAATTTTTAAGAGCGCCCCTAGTAAGCTACTAATAACCTCTAGGTAATATTTAGTTACCTTTAGGTATTTTTCTAGTCTCTTTCTGCCTTATGAGGGGCTTTTAGCCTAGTAAATTAAGATACCTAGCTAGTATACCCTATTTCTATCTAATTACTAGTCCTCTATTAAGTTACTTATTAAATTATATAGGGATTATAATGTTTATATTTATAATTTAGCTGTATACTTATTTTATAAATCTATAGATATATTATACTATAGCTCCTATAGGTTATCGAGTTCGCTATAGCCCTTTTATTTAATAAGGTATTAATAGTTATATCCAGGGCCCTTATAGGTAATAATATAGTTTATTATATAGATATTATTATTATTATTAATGAGGATATCTTATAATAAGATAGCTAAGCTAAAAAAGGGTTCTAATTATGTAGGTATAAAAATATTATAGATTTAATACTTTTTATTGATCTATAGCTTATATACGTATCCCCTATTAATTACCTATTAGATCCTAAATACTCCTAGGTATTTATTAGAAAGTTTATATAAGGGCTACTTTTACCTAATATTTTTTAATTAAAAGTAATATAAGATCTCTTATAGTAACAATAATAAGGGTCCTCCTCTAATTATAGAACTTGTTATATATTTTATTATATTTATAAAGTAAGTTAATAATAGCTAACCTCCACATAAGTAAACTATAGACTCTCTTATATACTACTAGGACTAAGGTCTTTAGCTAGGGTTTAATATTATTAGATCTATAAGGGGAATATCGTATTAGTAGCTTAGTAGGTAATATCTTAATAGCCTTATAGTAGGATTTATTATAAGTAAATTAGGTTAAATTAAGCTATATTACCTAGTTATCCTAGTTAATATTATAGAAAGTTTATAAAAAGTATTTAATACTCTAATTTTAGTATTTTATTTAGCTATTAGTCTAGGGGTAAAAGGTAGTACTAATCTTCCTCTTAATAACTAGTAGGTAGTATACTTTAAATTAGAAATTACTAGTAAATAGTAATCCCTAATTAGATATAATAGCTTCTAGGACCCTAAATATAAGGAAAATATATTTAGTTAGTAGTATAGCTAACCTATTAGCTATAAGTAACTTCCTAGTAGGGATATGTAAGGAGTGTTTCATAGATTAATTAATAATGATAAGAATATTATCATAAGGCTTATTTCTTATTATAAGTAATAGTAGTAATTTGGTAATAAAGTTAATTAATATTTATTAGAAGGGCTAGGTAAGTATTAATAGGGGTGCGAGTTTATAATAAAGGGGGTAGTATTTTAGTTTTATATATTAGTATATTATATATGTCTTAATATATTCCTTTATATCGCTCTTCTATTTATTCTAGAAAAACGATTTTCTAATCCTCTTTAGTATCTTAGTAACCCCTTAGTAACCTCTAGATAGTTTATTATAAAATATTCTAAGGACTTTATTTTAAAATAAGTAGTTATTAGGGATATATAAGCTCTCTTAGTATCTTAGGGCATTAGATTTATCTAGTAACTACCTTATTTCTTATTATTCCTACTCCTTATTAATATAAAAGGGATTCTTTTATTCGGCTTCCTTAACTTATTCCTAGAGCGAGGGTATAAGTTATTCTAGGGGGTATTTAATAGTTAAGTACCCTATTACTACCTGGTACTTACCCTCTAAATAGTAGCTTTATTAAAATATTATAAGAAGTCTTATAAGAGCAAGTCCCTAGCTTAATTAATCTCTCTATCTACTAGGGTATAATTAGGTCTCTGTAAGAGGCTATTAGCTAGGTTATAGTAACCTAGCTTATATCTAATTTTCAAATTAAATATTAATAGGTCCTAAATAATATTTAATTTTAGAGTTCAATATTAATAGGTCCTATAGTAGCTAGGCTTAGTAGCTACTAAGTATGTTCTTATTAGTAAGATATTAACAACCTAGGTAGTTAGTAATAAATTAGATATAATACTAAGAGTAAGGTAAGTAGTACTATGACCTTATTACTACCTCTCTAATAACTAGTAGCTTTACCTCTAGTATACTATACTATAGTTATATACTTTTAAGCTTCTAAGATATAAATACTACTAGTCTCTATATATCCCCCTCTAACTAGCTTAGTATTACCCCTATTATAAAGTCTAATATATTATTTTTAACTTAAATTAGGAGTATAGGGTTAAGGTAATATAAAATAAGTATTTCTATAAATAAAGTGAAGAGCTAATAAAAAGTAACTAATACCTCCCTAGTTATTACTAGCTATTCCTTAGCTACATTAACAAGTTGATTAATAAGTAAGCTACAAATCTTAGAGTAGTTCTTAATAAATCTCCTATAAAACCTTATAAATCTCAGAAACTACTAAATCTCTTATATTATAATAAGTACTAGCTATTTAATAATTACCTAGATTCTCTCTCATTCTATAGTAATTCTATTTATCAAGATTATAAACCTAAGAAAGTTAATCTCTTCCTTATAGAATTTTTACTTATTAGGGTTTATATAAAGGCTATTAGCTTCTAACTAGGTAAGTATTTATCTTATTACCTCTATATAGGAGTTTATATTATTAGTAAAAATTAAAATATTATCTAAGTATACAATATAAATAATATTAACTAGGCTTATAAATAACTTATTAATCAAAATCTAGAAAGTAGTACGTATATTATTAAGCCTAAATAATATAATATAGTATTTATGATAACTATATTATATATAGAATATTATCTTCTACTTATCTCCCTCTTAGATCCTTATTTAATAATAAGTATCCTTAAAGTTAAGTTTAGTAAAATACTTTACTTAGGAGAGTTAGTTAAGGATTTTATTAATTAGAGAGAGAGAGGTATAGTTCTTAAAAATTACTTAGTTAAGTTCCTAAAAGTTTATATATAGCTTTAACTTACTTCCCTTCTTTAGAATAAATAGAATTAATACCCTTACTAGACTTATTAATAAATAAATCTACCCCTTTTATAAGGCTTTACAAATAGAATCCTTTAACTCTTCTAACTCCTTCTTAGCTAGTAAGTAAATAGGTTTAAATAGGGGCTTAGTCCTAGGCTCTAAGTTAATAAAATAGCTCCTAGTAGTTTTAAACTTTAATATAATCCCTATCAAGTTAATATTAAATACCTTCTTAAAATCCTAGTATTCTAATAGGATATTTATTTTAGTCTCCTTAGTATCCTCAGGCTCCTAGGTATCCTCCAAGTAATTAGTAGTTAATATCTAGTTAACTTATAATACTCCTATAAGTATTACTCTTATTTTATTTTTATTATGCCTAAGCTCTTACTTAGTTATAATAGGGTAAATACTCTTTTTATATAAGGGAAAGGTCTAGCTTAACTCCCTCTAATTAAGGTCAGAGCACTCTACTATATACTAAGGGATCCCTAGGATAGTATTATAGCTATTACTATTACTAATCCTAAAGTTATATAAAGCTATCTACTAGATACCTATATTATTAGTTATTTAGGTTACTAACTTCTATATACTATATTTAGGTCCCTTAGATGCCTATATTCCCCTAATAGGTTCTAACTTACTAGCCTCTAGTTAGGTATTAGCTATAATCCTCTAATCTATAATATTCTTATTAGCTCTATAATTAATAAGTATAATACTAGTTTTTTAGCTACTTATAACTTAGTCTTATATTATTATTTTAATATAATATAGCTAGTTACTATCCTATGAAACTGCTTATATTACTAACTAATCCTCCTCTAGTTATTCGCTAGGGTAAGGTTTACTTTTATAATAGGGGTAGCTATACCTCTTATAATATAAGTACCTTAGTATAATATAGCCCTTTCTGTTATAACTATAATAAATAATTTCCTTTCTAATATCTTATAATAAGTCCTTAGTGTCCTCCTAGTAGTTATTAGTATTATTATAATTCCTATAGGTCTATCCCCTTATAGCTTTAGTTTATCCCTCTAAATTCATAGTTTAGCTCTCTAGTTATTATCCCTTATTATTAGTCCCTTAGTCCCTTATTAGTGCTTTATATATCTATATATTAACTATAAGTTTAGTATTCTAGCCCTAGTATTAAGGTTAAGCTATAATTTAAATAATTTATTTAATATAATATAGTACTAGAGCTTAGGGTCTAGCTTAGCTATTATATTAGCTACTTAGATCTCCTCTAGTTATTAATAGGAGCTCTTCGCTTTAATCTCTTCATAATAATTAATAAAGCTTTAATATAATTATCTTAATTACTAGTAGGCGTATTTAAGCTAGGTTTATATACTAAGAGTCCTAGACCTTATATTAGCTATATTATTAGTTAACTAGTCCTTTATTATTATCTAAGTAATATCATTTACCTTATTATTATAATTAATAGAGAGACATAAGGTTTATTACTTAGCTACTAATCCTTGAAATACCTAGTAGTAAATAATACCTTCTTAAGGTTTAATATAATCTTATTTATCTTAAATTATATATTAAGATTAAATATAAATTAGTGAAAGTTAGTCTAGGTACCCCTTTATACTTAAGTATTAAGAGGTGCTTCCTTTAAAATTCTAATTAGTACTTCTCTACTTTAGAATTATTACTAATAACTACTTAATAAGTCATAAGGTTACTTACTAGAGTTAATAATTAGCTAGCTCTTAAGGCCTTAAGATATTCTTATTTATACTTTAATTAACCCTTCTTTTCTTCCTCCTTAATAAGCTTATCTAATTTAGCCTTTATTAATTAGCTACTTAATTCTCTATTAATATTCTTATTATTATTTTATTTAATAAGTATCTTATCCTAGGTTTAGCTATCTAGTTACTCCTAGCTAGTAGGGGATTCTAATAATAATACTATATTTACCTCCCTAATAGACCTATAAGAAAGTGTTATATTATTATATATCATATTATTCTAATAGTTTTTATCCCTACTAATATAAGTATAAGAGAAGAATATATTATAAAATAATATAATATAAAGTAATAGAGCTAATATAGCGAGGTATAGCTATAGTTAAATATTCTTCTCTAGCTCTCTAACTTATTATATAAGAGCTAGAGGACTTATCTAGGGGCTACCTAATGCCTCCCTATATCTCCTAACTCCTATGGACTTCCCTAACTTAGCCCGCTAAGCCCTTTTCCCCGCGATGTTATCCTGGCTCGTGACACTTTCCTCTAAATTTGGTTCGACTGTCTTACATAGATGCACGGGTCCTTACGGGCGGCCGTAACTATAACGTCGTACTGACTTCACGTCGTACGGAAGCTCCCCAGCTAATTTCACGTTCGATTTCAATGTAACTTTGGTCCCTATTCAATCACAAATGCAGCGTCCCGGGCTGGACCGTCGGCTGGACTACCCAGCCGCGGGCGGCCTTGAGCTAGCAAATCACACACTCTCACCAACCAGACCCAAGCCACCGCCGTTTTCAGCATTTTTCGTTCCCACCGGACCTACTTTGAGCAGCGAACTGGTACCTTCTTGGGTTGCATCGCGATGCTGAGCGACCATCATCAACCCCGACAGCCACGCGTCGGCCTTGCACATTTTCGGTCATTGAGAAAGACCGCAAGGAGAGACATCAACACGTTCCCCCCTTGGCTAATGAGCAACAATGATGATCGAAAAGCAAGGAATCGACGCAATATCCTGAGACGACGAATCACGTGCTACCTTCAATGCTGATGACGACGATAACGGCCTTGATGCCGTCAGTATGAAGAGCTAGCGATGTAAGGGGTACAGTAGAGTATGCATCCTAATCATCAACGTGGGATCGCAGACTGTTTGACGCATCAGTGTAGAGGAAGGATTTCTCTTCCACGCAACGACATCGGACGTTCGCAACACAGCACTTGGAAGCGAACGGCGGCGCCAAATGTCAGACTACGCCCTCACTGAACGCACCCGAAATACTGAGATCACCCTTGCCCACTGCCACAATGGTAGCACCTGTCGCTCGTGAGGCCGGGTGTTGGCCGCAGCTTCTGTGCTGTGGCGATTGGGTCAGACTCTTCCAAAGTCCCGGGGCAGGCATAGACGGTAGGGGTCGGTGATTGGCACACGGATAGGCTGCAGATCCGTCAAGAAGAGGAAGTTGATGTCAGCCGTAAGCCCGTCGCCGCATTCTTTCAGATCTCATCAGACGGAAGCCACAAGTTGCTTGTCAAGTTCCTAACGGTCTATAACTTCTCACCTCTTACCCCTTGTTGAAACAAGAACGTGTCGCCATGGGCATCGAAAACAAGGTGAGGTCGCTTTCCCATAACCCTCTGCGGGACCGGTTGTTATACATGGCGGAGTCAGAGGAAGCTCGAGAAGCCTCGAGTGATTGACTCTTCGTCCCCACGCGACCGTTTCGCAAGACTATTGATTTATGTGTGCAGGAGACCCTGCAAGGCAAGACTAGCCGCAAAGTGTGGTTCATCAGGCTCCCGGTGAACAGAATGAGAGACAATGACCCGTTAGATTACAAAGATGCCACATGTGGATAAGACGAGACATCTCATACGCTGATGGGCCAATGTAAGGGGTCTTGCTCTGTAAGGAGACGGGAGCTTGGCCCATCAACTCTGCTGCTTCGTTGAGCGAAGGCTCAAGGCCACGTTGAAAACGTTTGGTCTCGAATTCAGGCCTTCACTCACCCACAAGCTGTTCTTCTCTCTCTTCACCCGGACCGACAACGCTAAAAAATACTGTGGGTGAGATTCCCAACCAATCGTGTGCCTTAGGACTCCAGTTATGATAGTCGGACGTATCTGCCTTTCTCTTCGCTCCATTCTCTGCAAATGCTCGCTCCTATGAGAACAACTATGAGCCGCAACGTTTGAGAGGAAGCTCAATCTCTATGACTCGTATTGCGCGGGCCCCAAGTAAACAGTGATGAAAGTCTATTGTCATTGATGGCGCCTCATTACAAATGGTGTGTTACAGCAATCCTCAGTCGTACCCAAGAACATCTGCCTGAATATCTTCCTTCTGCTTGGATCTGTTCCAGAATGGAGTTGTGAGGAGCGAAGATCGCCAGGATCCAATTTTTGAAGGAAGACGAAACCTCAAAACAATGGCCCCTGCCTTTGGTCATTATCTACGATATTTGCTGCAGGAACCATTTCGTTCCCGTATCTGACTGCAAGGACAGAAGCGCCCACGGGATATTCCAAAATCCCACACCAGCGCCCAGGATTTTGTCAGCCCCAGCTCGGCTCTCACACAAGAGAATGGAGAACGTGTCTTTTGATCTTCTCGCGATGGAGCGAAAATGCGGCTGACTTCACAATTTGAACTATATTAGGAGACTCGCCGCCGGTCCTCTCCCTCGAGTTAACACATGTTCGACGAAGCCAAGCAACACAATGTACGGTAATGCCCTTTGTGCTCGCGACTTGGCTGAATTTACTAGACCCCCGGTCTCGCAAACGTGACCAAACGTGGGTTTCCTCCAACAACGGGCACACAATATCTAGTGAGTCTTCTGATCACGTCAGGCACGCGGCCGCATTATGCCATGGATTCGGGGGGAACTGAGATCGCGCGTGTCCCGAGAGAACGGAAAAGCTACCTGCAGTACGTCGCCCTCTTCGTCCGAGTCCTGGTCGATGGACATGCAGTGTAAACAACATCAAGATGTTCCTCCGCTTGCACGCCGGACCGCGAAGGACGCAGACCCGCCAAGTAAGGTGTGCGGTCGCCTCCTAAGAGCCGTTCATTCACCGGTCGAATTCGATAATCGGAGGACGATGCGATTACTATTCGGGATTTGGTATAGTAGATCTCTCACTCCGGGCTAAGCGAGTATGCTCCTATCCCCGACCAACGATAAGTTGATTGGTCTATCAGGGGGGAAAGTTGATTGGTCTATCAGGGGGGAAAAAGACGAACTTTACCAAGATATTCTAGGGATAATCTAGGACTTCAGTCGCTGGATGAGGCGAGCTCCGTCGTATACAGAAGCGCAGACGCTGTGGACACTGGTGGGAATCGGGAAAGGAGCAGGTCTCACCTGAACCGCCGCCATGCAGTTAGCCTGTCGCGCGGAATCGAGCATATTCGCCTCGCCGCTGGAACGCGCCGCCTTTTTTGGTTGAAAAATCTGATGCAGGTCCAACAACGGTCCGAAATGGCCGACCTACAATCGCGAGAGGATCACATCGGTCTTACATGGCTGCGTGACCGCCCGATGGAACCCCGGCCGAGTGGGTACGTGGCGGCCCACTTCGCCGGCCGCCTCCTGTTTGAAGTTGACACCGCTCTCCGGCCGTACCCGCTCGTCTCGAGAAGCTCATATCTTAAGCCATCGTAGCGTTCCTGTCCCCGCTGCAGTCATCCGAACCTGCAGCGCCAAGAAACCGCTGGAATGAAGTCATATTACAGGTTTGAATGGTGCGAGTTCCTGGCGCACGCAATTTAGTTTGATTGCCAGCCCCTCCTCTGATTGCATGATGGATGCTCGCGTCGGGCATGCCGCCGGACACATTGCGGAGCGTCGAGTCGTGGAATATGTGGGGAGTTCTTCCACTCGCATGGCCGAGAAACCCTTCTATTGACGTAGCCGATCACGCAACGCTTTTGGGGGTCTGTCGGATATGTCGGGACGGGTACCCTTGGGTGCCGCAGCATGCGATTCCCGTTTTATTCTGATTTTCACTCTAAAAGATGCAGTCTGGAAGCGCATATCGCGGCACCTGCGACTGCCAAATCTGGGAATAATCTGAGAATAAGCATTTTCGTCCCAACCGCCGTAGGGAAAGAGAGAGGGAACCCGGTCAGCAGGGGATTCCCGTAGTGCGAAATTGACCGCGGCTCGACGTCATGACAGGAGATCCCTTCGTCGGCGCAAATTGAGACGAATGCGCCTGCATCTGCTCAGGAAAGCCACGGTATGCCGGCTGCCCGAACGGGGCATCGCTCAATTTTGACGACCGATATCCGGGTGTTGATCAGCTGACGGGGCGGTTCGTCTCACGCAGCTCTGCCTGCCCGTCAATCCTTTGATTTTCTTCTTTACCATATAACGGCCCAGACTGATTGATTTTTCTCGTTTTCTTCTAGTCCTTACGTATCTCAATCGAGGTAAGACAGATTGTCTGGAACCATGTCGAACGCTGTCCCCCGGCCCTCGCTATCCGGAGCAAAAGACGACGAGATGGAACGTCACCCGTTCATGACGCTACCGCTCGAGCTACGGCTGCTTATCTGGGAGAGCTTCGGCTCCGAACCGCGAATACTTGAATACAAAGAGGACACAGGCCTCGTCAGACCGTCCCGTGAATACCGCCACCCACGCCGCGTCGGACTTGCCGTCTGCTCGGAATCGCGAAAAGCGATACATGCGCTCCTCAAAACCTTCGAACATCCCCACGACCTGGACAAGCGAAGCGTTGCCCTGGCGCCACTGCAGTATATCCCGGTGGACGACATCTTCTACCTCCCGCCGCTCGTCTTCCGTAGTCGCATCCAGGCATGGGACTCTCTCTGGACGACGAAGCCGGGCATCAGAAACGTCGGGGTTCACTGGTCGGTCCTCTGCGACGAGAGACGCATCGCAGAGACTCTGAAGGCCCTGAGGCGCTGTTTCATTCACATGCAGAGGTTGGTGGTGTTTGTCGAGTTCAAGGCGCTACCGGAACCGGAGGAGGACGCCTGCGCTGGCGGCATAGTGAGGTTGATGGGGCATTTGGAGGACGATTACAGGTTGCCGTCGTTGTTCTGGGAGGCGCATGGGTTGATGGATGAGTTTTGGACTTGGGGCGAAATGAGACTGGCGATTGAGCGGGTTAGGAGGGAGGTCGCGAGGGGATTGGATATTGGTGGGTTGCTGTATTGCAGGGAAGCTGAGTATGGTGCGGATCTCTGAGGGCTTTTGGAGACGGTAAGGCTTCCGGTGAATTGCTCTGGGGACTCTGGGGATTCGCATCCGGAATTAGGGTGAAGCCTTGAACGTTGGTGGACAACGAGGCAAGAACGTCACGGCAAGGTAGGGTCGGCTTTTATGATTGATGATATCACACAATAGAATTTCTTATTATAAAATCAAAGTCATCTTAGGGAAAATATGCTCTCATCATACATGTAGAGATTTTGATGTTCTCAGAGAAAAGTCCCGCTTAATTCTCACTGCTGATATTGCACATTCAAGAAGAGCACGAGATAGAAGCGCCGCCTGCCTACAATACCTTTTAGAATATCGGCGTATAGCCGACTTCAAATTCGCTGGCTGGGGTATGGTCCCTTCTCAGTCTTCCGATGAAGCCGTTCGGGTGAGGTGCACTAGTCGAGGGAAGGTTACCGTTGGCGTTTGGACGCATCTCAAATTCTTCGTCAAAGTTCCTCAATTCAACCGAGGTAATGGCGTAGTTCGGGTCTGATTGCCACACATCTCCGTGACCTTCGCTGAGGAGTTGCCTTCCATGAAGCCCAAACGAGTTGTTAGCCCGCTTTCAATCTGATAGGAGGTTATGATCGATTTTTTAACAAGCTTGACATTGGCCAAAGTTTGCTCAACGATCTACCCTGGTCTTTCTTCTGATCAGCCTTATCTTTGCTGTTAATCCTGGTGATACCTGGTGTCTTGGGGCTCTGTCGATAACTTACCCAGGAAAGTCTCATCGTTGACAAGTTGCATATGAAGGAGGACATGCCGAGCCAGCGGCAACACCAGTGCTGCTACTCAGGCCGCCTTTCTTCAAAGACAGGACCAAGTGCATGTCGAAAGGAAGGTATATAACCATCGTGGCACGTGGGCGTCATCGTCCCGCACATTAGTGCTCATCTCAAGACTCAACCCATGGTACGGTCTCTTATAGATGATTAGTGCCTTTTGTTCAACGGAAAACATAAGATGTGATGTGTCACGACATATCCTGTGGTTCAGCTGAGGCTCAAACGGCGGAGGTGCTCTTGAACTTATCGAGATGTAATGGGACTATAGGCAACTGTAGGCGGATTGTTGTATTCCCGATGTTATAGAGGGATACTTATAGTTTGCCACTACGTCTGAAGGCTAAACAAGCCTGACCTCATATTCAATGACCTCCCTTAGTCCTCTACCAAAGCTCACACGTAGGCTTCTGGACCTTGCCGTCCGCTTGTGCGCGCTTCCATGCTGCATGGGAAGTAGCCACGCCGCCTGCGCCAGCGACAATCTCGCTGAGGGTGAAATTGCCCTTGACGGACACCATCGTGCCGTTGGGAGCGAGGAGCATGAAGTTCTCGTGCTGGTTGACGAAACACTTCGTGCGCTCCTCAAATGCTTTGATGCTGCTATTATCCCACCAGTTCGTAAAAGAACCGTTGGGCGCATAGTTGTGCCCGTTGTTGTCGAACCCGTGAGTGAGTTCGTGGCCCAGAACGAAGCCAAGGGCGCCGAAATTAAGATGAGAGGGATATCCGACGGCATACAGTGGCTTTTGCTGGATGCCAGCAAGGATGACGATGTCGTTGTACGTGGGGAAGCAGTACGCGTTGACCTGAGACGGGGTGCTGAGCCAGAGGGACTTATCTGCTGGTCTGCTCAAATAGGACCAGGTACGTTTCATGGAGAGCTCGGCGATGGAGAGGCTGTTGTCGAAATATGAGCTATTGATGGTGGCGCCTTTGTAGTGTTCCGAGAGGCTCTTCAGGTTGATCGTCTCTGGAGAAGAGTCGGGGTAGTCGATCTTCTTGGAGATGGCGTTGACGTTTTCTTCGGCGACCTTTTTGACGGCTGCGGTGAGCCAGTCTTTGTCGTCGAGACGCGCGATGAAATTGCTTTGAATAGTACCCAAGAGACCTGTGGTTAGTTCACGAGCCTCTTTAGAGTAAGCCCGATAGATGAAGAAGCGGCTGAGGATCCACCCGAGCCCGGCTGGGAACGTGGTCCATGTTGGACCGGCGTCAAACGTGGCGGACGCATTGTTCCCAGCGTGGTTGTTTTCCGACGGCTACGGGGTCCAGCCCGCGCAGGGTCGATCTCATATCATTCAGACGCTCAGTCACGTCGGCCTCGACATATGGTGAGAGCGTTGTGGTTGCCCTCCATACGAAGAATGTCTGAATGGTCTCTGCGCTAGTATTGGCGAGGAGTTGGGATAGGCTGTCGAAGTATGCGGGGGAGAATACGAGGTGCTCCGGGGTGTAGTCTGAGGGTGCGAGAGCTTTGATGAGAGAGCCATGGTCTAACTCTGGAGCGACTTTGGTGACGTGCTCTAGAGAGAACTACCTTGCCGGTTTCTGAACAGACGTCAGAATTGCACACTCAGAGAAAGAGATACAGAAACTGTCAACTCAAATCTTCAGCCGGACGACTATCGTCAGTCTGCTTCAGCTTCTGAAGGTCTTTCTCGAACTTCGTCACCGTCAAGGCCAGCCTAGACAAGTCGGTACTGGAAAGATTTGTTGGATAAACTGCCTGAAGGACTGACGCCATAACCCGTTGATACTGCGAGAAGGTCTCGTTGTCTTCCCTCCCAGTGAGCAAAGGTGTCTCACCAGGAAGAATCGAGATGATTGTCTTACTCTAGAAATTTGTTAGTTTTCTGGCCCTTTCAATCGGCTTCATTGATAGACAACTCACAGTGTACTGATCGTCCCAGTCCACACCGACCGACTCGAACGAGTTGATTCCATACTGAGCAAAGAGAAGCAATATCTTGCTCATCTGAGCGGTGTCATCCTTGCTGATCCTTCGTTGAGGATCCTTCCCTCCGTCTGTCACTGGAAAAGCTTGGGCGATTCGGTCAATGAAGCTGACGAGGGGCTTGATCCCCGCAGCCTCGACGGCCGTGCTATTGATGCAGGCATTGTACGCATCCACGATCAACTTGAAAATTTCCCGATCCGTAGGGATCTAATCCTGGGGCAAAGAAGCTGTGATGAACCCGTCATTTGGCCCGGATTGGTAGGGACCTTCGAGTACATTCTTCAAGATCACCGAAACCTCATGGGAGACGTCGCCAAACGACGAAGCCTTACCTTGGCCGGCCGCCGGAGCATGACTGCCCTTGTATCCCGCGCATGCCAATGCCGAGAGAGGGTATTAGCAAATTGAGATTCATGTCGTTTGGCCGCCAAGCTCAGTGGAAATCGGAAACAAGTGGAACGAAGGCAGGGGGCCTGGAGCTTGGGGCGCGGGGAAGCCGTGGCTGAACACAATGCGGGCGGGGAAGAAACAAACATAAACTTGAGTCGAAAAGTTACGTTTGTCAAAGTCTGTACATGGATCAACATCGGTGTAGTTGGGAGCGAGGTTCGATAAAATCTCTGAAGCAATCTAGAGGCATGCTAGGGTAGTGCAGAAGCTGCCACTGGCGTTGACGCTCGTGGGGTCCATTGTGTCATGCCTCAATATCCGTGGTCGGATAATCTGTTAATCGTGAGTGACTGTGGACGTGAAGATGGCCTAACCGGATTGGCCCTAAACTTACATAATTGACCTCACGGGTAGGTAGTTGGTGCGAGATCTCTGTTATCTCTCAGGGTTCGAGGCCTCGAAACAAAGTCGCCTGTTACGACACGCGGACCGGAACTTGACGATCGTCAAGACACCGTTCATCCAGTGTCAAGACCGCTGAGGCTGGACATGGTCTTTATATTCATGAGTACCGTGGCTGCGAAGACAGGGACGCCGGCTGCATTCGATACCGACACCACCCCGTCAGGCCGATACCTTACCCAAGACAGGGCTGTCTCTTCAGACCGGCTTTCGCTAAGTGGTTGGACCAATTCAGATTGGCCTACGGCCATGGAGAACTCTATACGACGACGAAGAAGACTTGGTTGAAGTTTAACAGCATTGCGGGGACCTGGGATATAAAAGTGCCGCCCGCCCAAGAAGTGGCGATATGCAGGCCGGGGACGGATGCTAACCCTGTTCCGGATCTCCCGCGGTATGTTGGTTCATAGGCGGGGGCTACTGGGATGCGACAAGCTGACGATGGTGACAGTAGGACGTCCTTTCGATGATTTGCCAAGCCGCCCCATTTCAAAGTGTGCATTGTTGAGATGAAGCTCGGTTGGCGACATGGGATCAGGTGTGGCCTCGAAAATCGTGAAAAGCATATTTGTTACGTTGGTGGGCTGGCCGGTTGCAACGCGCACAGCATCGGTATGCACGCGGGATTCAGACGAATCCGCGTGCCAGTCTTTGCACCTCCGAGTGGTGAAGGTTGTGAACTTGGTGTTGGTGGCGTCGTTGAACTTCAGCTTCAAACTGATTATCATCGGAATGGGTATATACGACCCGAGCGCCGGCTTGGATATCTTCCTCGCCCAGCCACTTGTAAGTGCCGTAGAATGAGCACAGAGCCCCCGTTTTGAAGATGAATGCTGAAACGAGTCTTTGCTCGTGTATCGTTTATATCGCAAATCCATTCGGTCTCTGCGAATGCTGGTTCGACCAGCTGTCGTCTCCAATAGGATTATCTCAAGCAGAGGGCGATGAGAACTACTCCGGGCTTACGTACAGTCCTGCCTACGCAGTTTCTGGCTAACGGAAGCCTCGTGGTCTTCTATCAATATAAGTGTCGTCGCACAACCAGCTTTCCCAATTGTGAGAATGGCGATCTGTGAAATGTCAGCCAGGCAGGCTAAGACCGGATGATGAAAAAGCAAGTTGCTTGTTTAGCCCCTGGGGGGGGGGGGGGGGGGGGGGGG